>VDFB02281322.1:0-30448 GCA_007258455.2 Sequoia sempervirens
ATCAATGATCCTCTTTAATGAGTTCTTCTCTGTGAGAGAGGTTCGAGGTGAAATCCCTTGATTCCACCCTCTGGGAGGGCCATGGTGGATGTCATGTGTGTGACTCCATGATAGCATCACGTGAGAGAGTCCGTGATGATTTTCTTGTACTTGTGTTTCACCCTCTGGGAGAGCCATGGTGAAATTCATGTTGAGGTGACAACATCACGCAAGTGATGAACACTTGTACATACCATACATGGTTGTAGCCATTATGGTTGATATCATGTTGAGGTGATATTTGATATCACGATGAGGTGATATCTCTCTTTTCCACACTAGTTGTAGCCATTGTGGTAGACATCACGATGAGGTGATAAGTCTTGTGCAGCTGAAAGTATCCTCCCTAGTTGAGAGGGAGTGTTGATGTTTACGGCAGCGTCGGTCATCTCTTCCAGCCCAAATTGCGCTTAGAAGACAATTAAATTATAGCCATCGGCTATTTAATTGATGGCCGCGATTTCATGATATGATGCGTTTTTTATTAAAAGATGATTAATATTTATTTATTGTGAAAAGGCATGATTTTCTTGGAGGTGCGATTTTCTATGAAGGCTGACTTATTGTTTGTAAAAGTCATATTTCTTGGATGAGGCCGACATGTTCATTTTGGAGAGTCACGTCTCTCCCTTCACATTGTATTTATACTCCTTGCTTGCAACTCATTTGATCATCCATTCAGTTTATTGTTCATCATAAGTCCGAGCCTTATCTAGTGCGAATTATTCTTAAGTGCAGATCGACATTATTGGTGGCCTAGTTTCAGCGAATTACATCTGGGTTGTTCTTGTGATAGCATCAGATTGTGGTGCATTCTATTGGCCTCATTATCGGCCTCTATTGTAAAGGAAACTCTCATTTGTGACTCAATATATAAGTGATATATTGTTGCTGGGTTTTTCTCCCTCAAGAGGAGGGTTTTCCCAGGGTATCTGCTGTTTTCTTGTGTCTGATTTTTGAATTTATTTCTGTGCATTAAATCTGATCATAAAACTAACAATTGGAATTTTAAAAGGTGAGGATCGCAAAGGCTGAAGTCTAGAAAGAAAAACCTCGGCTAGGGAGATCCTCAAGATTATGCAAAAAGGAAGGAAGGTCAATATGTTGAACAGAGGCAAAGATGCAACTTGAGCTTTTGGGAGGAAAACAGAAAATGCCCAAGCTAAGAGAGTTATAAGAGGCTGCAAAAGAGGGTTGTAAAATATGATTAATGGATGAAATAAGGAGGGTCTCTATGAATTCACCAATCCTGAGCTTTTCCTAGGGAATAAACTCCTATTGCAACCTATCCTTTAAGCATGATATCCCTTGAGGTACATAGAGTTTCCAGAATCATCAAAATCTTGCCCTTGAATTTGCAACCAATATGCAAGAGGGAGAACTTTTCTTTGAGAACAGAAGGGCCATACCATTTTTGGTAATACTTTTCTTTTATGACTTTCTTGTTATGGGTACGAGGATGTCTCACTTTGTAGACTTGGAGTTTGGAGGCTTAACATTTGCCTCAATGAGATCCACAATGAAAGTTAAATTAGTTGTCATGGTGTCAACAATGAATTTGTTCAATAATTCAAGGTGTTTTTTACAAAAACTATTAATCGAGGAGGGCACTGAATTGTTTTTTGTAGGTGGCGGTGACATTGAATTGGGTCGTAGTTTGATTTGGATTAATAACAATTTGGTAATAGGGTCTAAGAGAGGAAAATTCATGATATGTTGAATGAGTTTCTGTTGCACCACTTCAATTTCAAGACAATTTGTCTTTGGTCCATAGGAATAAAGTCCAGAGAGATGGGGTTAAATTTGTCTTCAAGGTTCTCAAAAAGTGTCCTAATGTTCAAGGGAGGACTATAAGATTTGTTTGCAAGTAATTTATTAAAAGTCTACCATGGCCCTTAAAATTTACTTTTCTGTTACGAGAAACATGGTCTAGAGAATTTTATGATCAGAGAAGATGGAAAACAATATTGCACTAATGTGGCAAGTATCATGATACTCATAGCCACTAAAGTCATAATAGGGAGTGCAAAGTCTTTGTGGTCGCAGTCAATTTTTAATAGGAAAGCATAGGAGAAAACATTTAGGCTATATCCTTTTTAAACAAGGGCTTTAGGACATGATATCAGTAAATATTAAATAACAATGATGCAGATAAGAGGTGCACTACAGGTTCTTATACAACTTTGCTATGCCATTTCATGTCTTAATTGAATTTGCAATGTGTACATGCTCAATGCATGCCTATAATGCTATAGATCAGACTTCACACCCCTTTATGCTCCTATTAATGTGAGAATCTTTCCTTTCACAAATTCAATGGTGTAAGAGAGGAGGTGTGCTGATTATTAAACTCATACATGACTGATTTTATTTCTCTTCTTGAAAACCATCACAGGTATTTGAGTCACGTCAACACTTCTACAATGCTTTTCCTTTTTGTTATGCTCTTCAGCCCAGTCAAACTATTTCATACTAGCTAATGCACTCAGATTGGAATGCTACATACTTAGATGTGATTTGATTTTTCTCTAGATAAAGAAGATTTAAGAATGATGCTTTTGCAAGTTCCTAGTGGGCATATTTATTCGAGTCTCCAGATGTGTGCTACAAAGAATCACAAACTAACATTCGGTTCACCTCAGTAGACAAAAGGGAATTGTTTCATCCTTTGATCTAGGCAGTTATTCTTAACATTTGTTATATATGATGATTTGTAAGGTGACATGTCTGTTACAACAAATTCTTCATGCCATATCTGTTTGATGAATTTTTCACCTATTGTATCACAAATTCGACATGTGTCACACTTGTCTGATGAATTCAGCATGTCATATTTGTAATACAAATTTTTCACATGTCAAATTTGTTTGCTATGCCTATTTCTCAGGACTTGAAGGATCTCCAAGGGTTTGATCTCTCTTGAGATCCTCCATCAACTTAGTCCACCTATGCTTCCTTGCCTTTCTTTCTGTCATATTTGAGTCTTAGGTATTAGGCCTTTATCTTTGGAAGGGTGATTATGAGTTTTTGAGTGTCTTTATGGTCGTACAAACCATGGAACTGAATTGCAACTATCTCTGTCAATCCATTTTAAATCAGTTTCAAAGTACTTTCAAAGTTGAATGGATTGATCATTATATTGGATGTTAACTTGAACAACGGCATTGATTTTAGGTTGAAATATGTCTTCCTAATGGTCTTATCATGTCATGGTGGTGTTATTTTCAACTTGGCGAACATTAGTGAGGCCAGCCTTTGAGGAACCTTGGACAGCTTTCAAAGGCATTTTACCCTCAGTATTCTCATTCAAAGGACTGCTATAGATTTTGAGAAACTGGTTTTGGGGGGGCTATTGGATCATTCTTCTTGGCTTTCTAGGGAATAACTACTGTATCATAAAGATCTCTTTCAGCTTTCTTAGTGGAAGCTAAGCTAAATCCTTTAATGAAATTGAGTTCCATAGTCCATTTCTTGAATTCTCAGCTAGTAGAATATGTTGAATATTTGTCATCGATGTCAAAGGCTGGCATTCAAAGTTTATTTTTGTGTTCCTCAGGCAAAGTATTTTTTGTATCGATACATATAAACTAAGCTTGAAATTGCAAATGTTGAAGTTGATTTAGTTAGCATAGTGGCAGCGAAATTGTTTCTTTGTGCCATGTGGATTGTCAAAGGAGTCAGCAATTTTTGTTTCTATATGCCAAGTCTGTGTTGCCATATCTATGCCATGTTGACTTTGAAAGTCAAGTATTTCGGGTCTCTTTTTTCTCTGGCAGCGGCTTGCTTTGTAACACCTTGCTTGGTGATTCCTGGTGGATCGATTTATGTTAGCCGTCTGCTTCTTGATGGCTTTAGATTTCCGTTTCATTCTTGACTGGCAGCTCCACTTTTCTGGGCGCCCAATTTATGAATTTCTGACGCCTTTATTTCTATTTGACATCTCTTTTTTTCCTTCAAAATTCTTGTATGAGGGTTGGCGTCGCTATATTGTGAGGCGGCTATTGAACTTTCTATTTCTGATGAAGATGTTGTCGTGGGCAGCTTATGATGTCAGATACTGAGGCGACTTGTTTTGATGTTGAGTCTACCTTGTTTAGGGACGTGATTAATCAATTGCTATTGTGGTCGTTTAAAATTTCTATTGCCATTCATGGCACGTGGGCTGTATGGAAGAGGTATTGCTATTATCTCTGGCAGCGGTGGCTTTTGTAACCGTGGTGTCTCTATTTTTGGTAGCGTCAGCCTATGGCTGTATTGGAATTATTCAAGTCGTGAACATTTAATTACATGGCCCTCTTCTCTCAGTCGTTTTCATTTTTGAAGGAGACGTGAATGATTTTCACACTGTGTCGTGGGTGCATTGGCATAGTGGGGGCAGTTTCAGTTCTTAAATTTTTGAGCAATTCATTTCATTTGAAGTTTTTCTTTTGAAAAGTCTTTGGTGAATTCCTTTTGTGTGTGGAGGACGTGTTTTTTCTCTCCAACACTATCATTTTATTCAACGATACGGGCAGCATGTAAAGTGTATCGTACGATAGAGATATGGATGTGTTCATCTATGTGAAAGTCTATGTGAAGTTCTTGCATGGCTCTGTGTAAAAGACGTGAGATGAGACCACGATGACCAGTATTCATTCTTCGGAGCTTTCCTAATGGATACATCTGCCTTTCATTTTCCTTAGTCGATTTCAATGGAGTCGTTGAGTATGGATGTTGGATATAGTACTCAGTTTGGATGAATGCATTTCTATTTCTAGGAATGGGCTGTTGTGTATGAACTGCAGAATATAGTTGCTATCTGAATCCTTTTTGTTGGTTGCATTAAGTAAAAAGGCCGTGTACATTCAAACTGGTCTATGAAGGAATCAAGTTCCATTAAAATCTAATCATTTCTGTGCTAGCTGGGTGTTTGGGATTATTCAGTGCAGATGGTTTTTGTCTACAGAAAATTCCAGTGTTAAAGGGTCAAATTGGGTCAAGTCTTTGTTTTGACCTGCATAAGGTGTTGCCACTGCTGATAGATATCTTAGCAGATTCGAAGTCAATAGGTTCATATATATATGTTTCAGAATTCCTTCATGTGTATGTTGCCAGAAATGTCTGGAATATGAAATACTGAATAATGTGAGAACCCTGTGAATTTATTTGGGTCTTTTGGGGGGTCACAAAGTTTGAAAAGTGATGATGAAGGCATTTTGATGAGTTTGCTACAGTTCTGATTTGAATAAAAGTTCTTCTGAGTTTGGACATTGTTTTCGCAGCATGTGATTGAAATCAAGTTTTCTATGTTACTGAAGTTGGTGCTTCCAGTGAGTTGGTGCCCTTGTGTTGTTAATGAAAGCTATTGATCTGCCATGGTTTTTTACCTGAAAGAGTTATCCCCGTGAAATTGGTGTTCTTCTTGTTGATGCTTGCTCTTACTGTTTACATTGCTGATTCTGATGGTTTCATGTGTTAAAGTTTTAAAATACTGATTCACTGCTCCCTCGCCGCCACCCCCCCCTCCCCCGTCTCAGTATTTTCTGTGTGCTCTTCAGAATGACAGTGGCCAGGTATTCCATTCCAAAAGAAGAATTTTGATTTTGAATTCAGAGTGATAGGCTCAGTTCTTCCTCTGGACACCAACCTCTCAAATATAGCAAAAGGCAAATTGATTTTGTTTCTCAAGTTCTCAATATTTATCTCAGGCCTGATTTGAGACCAAACTCAGGTCTTGGAGGCTTATCACATTGGCTTGATTGGTCTTTTGGACATGATTGCATTCTGCGACTTCATCATATGTGGCATACTAATTTCCATTCAAAGGGTTGGAGCTTTGAATTTGAAGTTTAGGTTGGTTCTTGTTATAATCCTTATTAACATTATATAAATGCATGACTTTTTTCAAGGCATCTGTTAATTTTCAGACCATGGTAACGAAATCCTGCACTTCAAAAATTTAGTCCTGAAACTAGGTAGCTTAAAACACAAAAAAATTCAATCAAAAGAATAATCTCTGACTATGCTAATCTACAAACACATATTGCTGAAAATGTGAACAGCGAATACACAGTATTGGATTCTCAAACCTGCAACTATCTTCTCATTAAATCTGAATATAAATACACTTTACTAGAAATAAATTTTTGAAAAGAGACTATGTTCATCATAATTAAAATTAGAATATGCACCCTTAAAATAGATAGGTGCACTAAAATCTAAGAGAAACTCTAGCAATTGTTGAATAAAGCTTCAACTTTACAACTTACTGGAGTCTGACTAATCAGTCAATCTAGTCTAACAACTAGCAACTCCCAATCAAAGTAGTTGAGACTAAATTACATTAAAAAATCTTTGAAGTCTCAAATAGTTACTGAGTGGTAATCTGAAAGAAGACCTATTCTCCTATATTACTGTTTCCTGTCCATGTTGACCCCTCGTCTGCACACAGTTCTGGATCTGCTGCTGTAACTGCTGTGCTGTCACTGTGAGAACACTGACTGAGCAACTTAAGGTGAAAACTCTAACAGCATCGTGAAGGTCAACATGACGAGTTTTGACCAGCTCAAATGGAAGATCTGTAGTAAAGGCTTGCATTAAAAAATTCCTTGAGTTCTCTTTAAGGGTTGCCTTATTGTATAAGTGAGCTCTTGGCATCTGTGATGATTGCAGGCATACTCATTCTCAAGTTGTTTTAAGGGCAATTGTTTTGATTCCACTCTCAGACAAGGCATTGATACATATTTGATTGTTTAAAAAAGGAGATTGCAAAAACCATGGATGGGCTGTTTTTAATATCTTTTTTTCTTTCTTTTGCATTGCTTTTTTCTAACTAGATCTATCTCCGCCATAGGATCTAATCAGGAATGAGTCGTGAGAGGAACCTGTAAAATCCAAGAACCCTTAGAGGATTTGATTTGGAGTAGAAACCTGATTTAGAAGGAATGCTAAATGCAGTGTTTTTTAATTTATTCTTTTCATTGTTACACTATTATATGTTTTTTGTTTTAGCTTTGGGATGTTTTCTATCTCGTCTGATTTTGAGCAAATAGATTAAGATGCACTATATGTTCTCATCAATGTACTTTTTCTCTTATATGTCCGTTAGCTGGCTGGTTTTCCTAGTTTTTTCTTCTGAGTATTCAATTGCCAGCAATGTGTCTAATTGTGTAATTTACTAATTTCCCTTTTAAATGATGTGTTAAGATAATATTTGAATAATTGTTCTCGTTGCTTTCCAGTTCCAGTACGGACTGTGAGTTTAGCTGAAGACTTGGCCTATTTTGAGTTTGTAAATCCTATCTGTAGTTTCTGACTGCAGGCTTCTGTTTTTAGACATAACTGATTGACATTGCGTTCTTGAGATGGTAAAGATGCAGAAATGACTTATTATAGGACTACAAATTATTTTGAGATTTTTGTGAGAAATCTTACGTATTTCTGGATTTAATTCTGTAACTAGATGATAGTAGCACTATGCTTGAAAAGCTCATGATCAATCCTGATTAATTAAAAAATTTACAACCTAATGCATTTGCCATTCTGTTTTGTGGGGTTTTCTGAAAGGAACATTTTTTTAGGGTTAGGGTTGGGATATTTTAACTTTTTTGAACTTTGAATGTATTTATTTTAGAAGGTCTATTTTAAGCCACGAGGTATTTGTCTTTTAATTTATACTCTGATAAGGGTTTAGCTAAAAAACATAGGGCTGCCCCTAAAAATAGTAGGGCATGCTTCATGGTAGAAATGCCCTACCATTTTAAGGTAGGCATTTGTGTTCTACATAAACCCTGTTTGGTGAAAGACTGAAAGTAAATTACTAAATTTTTAGAAGTCTTTTGCAATTTTTTATAATTACAATCTTTATACTGTATAATTTCAATTTCTGTCAAAATGCACTATATTTGACATGAAATGATAAAACTAGTTTTTTTTTTGTTTTTATAAATAGTAAATTGTTTTTTAATTCCCAAGTTTTTCTTGTTTTAAACATGGGCGATTGAAATCCATTTATACTTTTATGACACTGTGTCAATGCCATGTAAACGGAATGCTACTATGATCTAGATATCTAGGATAATTTTTAAATTTTTTTTACAACAGCTGGCCTATATAGCTCAATATATACAATATTTGGAACTTGTTACTAATTTTGTACTTGGAATTTAATTTTTCAACAGAAATCAAGACATTTGTGATAGGTTGTATGCCTATATGAGCCTGTCCAAGATTGAATTTTATTTTGACTGTGTTAGAATATATGTTTACTTCTTATTTTACAGAGGAACAATTTTCTCTACTGGTTGAAGACATTGCAGCAAATCTTAGAGGACCAAGAGCTGTTTTTCAGGCAGACAAAGTGGTCAGTCACTCTGAAGAATGCTCACCAGTCTTATTACAATGTATGGAGTTAAAGGATAGTGTATCACAAAAGAATATTGATTCTTTGAAAAGGAATATTGGAAATTGGAATGCATGTTTTTTGCCTTGCTCAACCTTGTGTTCAACTGATAAGAATGTTTTGTCAGCGTCTGGGGTAGAGGTAAGAAGAGATTCAAAGTATCTATGACTTGTCTTTTATGTGTTCAATCAATAGTGTTAGGCAAGAAGATGCATGTTAGAATAGTGTTCATTCTATCATTGTTTGCAAACCTTTTCCTGGGATTGCACAATGTGTTTGGTAATTGCCTTTTTGTAATCACACATATTATTTGAGAATCAGGAATGACCTTATAAAAATTCTATTGAAATCAAATCAGAGTATATTTTAAGGATTGACCTCATGGAAATTCTATGGAAATCTGACTGAATCCACTTTAGACGAGCATAATATCCTAGGCAAATTTTTTCATATCGGAAATCAAATTTTAGAGTGGATGGTGATTTTTTCATATTGAAAATCAAATTTTAGAGTGGATGGTGATTTTTTCATATTGAAAATCAAATTTTAGAGTGGATGGTGATTTTTTCATATTGAAAATCAAATTTTAGAATGCATGGTAAATTTTTTTCTTCATACCAATTTTTTTGCAATCTATAGACTAAATTTTTGAATCAATATTTAACATGTATTGTGATTCAATGTCTAAATGTCCTATCAATATATATCTTTTAAACAAAGATGTTAAAATGCGGCAAATATAGAAAATAAGAAACAGCCCTTAATAAATGGAGATGATTAGGGCCCAAATTTTTGTAAACAACATGATATGTTTCTATCCTAAACAATTGAAATTTCTAATTCAAGGAAATTCATTTCATGATTGGGGGAAAATTTTTCAAAAAGAAAGAAACTGAATACTAAAAAATAAGCTAAAAATAGCCAAATTCAGGAGATAAAAATGTCAAAAACAGCCAAATGGTGAGATATAGCCACTAAAAATTTCATCGGCTATGATGGAATTTTTTTTATCTTTACTTTTGCTTTCTAATGTAAATTTTTTTCTTTGCCTAGATAAAAGAATTCTATGGAATTGCTTTTAAAATCACTCTCAAGATTTTGCTTTTTGTTTTTTTTTGACTAGACAGTTCCCAGAACCAATAAAGATAACAGTTCTTTATCAATCAAGTCACAATCTCAAAGCGTGTGCACCTCGGGTGGATTATATTCCGGGTAATTTTTCACACCTATGGTATTTACTATTTAGAACACTATGAGCATTTGTACCTAGCACTAGTTATTTTTTTTTCCCTCTTACAGAGAAATTAAAAGTGAAAATATTTTTTTTCTTAAATATTATAGCGCTTGAATCAGAATTTTACCGGCTCAAGTTCTGTTTGTAGTTAAAGCACCATTATGATACTGACATACCCTCTGGCCCTGCAGTTAAGGAAGATGTAAGGGTTATAACAGTAACAGTGAAGTTAGACATAGTATGTCTTGCCTCAAGGGAACTTTCTTTATCAAATGCAGTTTCAAAGTTGATTATACCAGGTTTGATTGAGCAGCTAAAAGCAATGCGGAAAGCAGCAGATACAAAAACCAGAAAATCAAAGGTATAGATGTTTTATCTTAGTTGAAAGAAGCATACATATATCAAAGATTTCATTTAGAGGTCTTACCAGGTTCAAGATGCATGAAGTTTGGATTGTTTCTTTTCATATATAAAACAAATGTGATCTATTCTTTTGTGCAGCTATGCGTATATCATTTTTGCCCTTCAGGATTCCTGCATCCTGTAACAGCCATCTATGACCTTAGCTTCGGTGAAACTGAAATAAAACAAGGTAAGGTGGTAACTAATTGAGAAACAAATGTAGAATGGAAGCACTGCAAAAAAAAATAATTTCCCCAATTCATCATTACTTTACATTATTACTATGTCTAATTTGTGTAGAAACTCTATACACATCTGCATTATCATAAGCTATGGATGATTTATTCTAGGATGATTTGCCCACTATAGCATTTGGCATTACTTAGTAATCAATTGGGTGGGTATGATTTTTTTGCCAAATTTAATTTGGCCTTGAAAGTGCATTTATGCACTATATTTACACATGGTAATTACATGAGCATGAAATTGCCACTGAGTCATGAATTCTAACAAAGCAATGAACAAATGGAGACACCCTTAATATCTCCATAACATGAGATGCAAAGTTCACAAAGAGCACGTAACAATCTCATAAAGGAATATGATATAGTTCCTGATTGAAGCACCCTTAAATTTTGCAATGCACCCTGCAATGCACGGACACCATGCACATCATGTGGTCAAAATGTCATCTTGTATGCCAGTGCACAAAGAATATGTACTGTTATTTGTGACAATTGAAGGAGTCATATTGTCTAAAAATGGACCGCCTTGAAATTGTTCGTAGAGAAACTTGAACAAATACATGTAACATGCTTAATTATAAGACTTCTGTCTAGAATCTATGCATTTCATTGGCCTTCCAGCATTTGAGATCTTGCCATACAGTTCTTCTCAGAACTAATTCATATGTGATTATCACAATCTCATGTTTCTGCTGGTTGTATATCTATGCATTTGGTTGTTTATTATTAATGGAAGAGTTAATTTATCCTATTTCTGTTTTTTTAACAAATGGATTTGAATATTCAGGTATTTAAATATTCATCTCTCACGATTAGGCTGAACTGCCAAGTGTTTGGAATTATTCTTCTGCCAACATATGCTTGTATATTGATTTTATAATGAGCGGAAGGTGGCTAGGCAGTTGGAAACCTAACCTGTAATGATTTATTAACAATTCATCATATGACTTTGTTATGGGAAATAAGCACTACATTTTAATATTTGTTGCACTTTTCATTAGAGGCATCCTTTGGTGTACAACAAAGAAATAAAATGCACAAGACGTATCCACTTATTTTGTTTTTCAACTTTGTTTTTTGGCATAAACAAATGTCTTCCTCCATGAATCCAATCTACATGATAAATGTGAGCTGCCTTTATCTGGCATTTTAGGCTACCTTCTAATTTATGTCATAACTTAGATGGTCAAAGTTATTCAAAGAAATGTGTCTAGCTTTATGTCGATTGACAAAGTTTTATAAGGCAAGAGGACATTCTCATCACTTTCTTGCATATGGAGTAAGGTATATTGATGTTGACCATGAGGAGAGTATTCATAACCCAGTCAATAAATTACTTTCCTCTTGCCATGAAATATGAAGAGACCTGCTACCCTTAGAGCATAGATTTGTGGCACTGAATGTCTTCCATGTCATTGATGATAGATTGAAGTGTTAGTTCTCTACAATAATTTGATTGCTTTAGTCCACATTTCATTCACCAGTTGTATTAGGCCTACCTTTTATGTGTATGCCTTCTACTATGCTGTTTACAATTAGAATATACTTACCTCACTTATTCATCTGGGTATATTACTATGTCTCTTTCTTTCTTTCATGCTTTTATTCATCTAGGTATATTACTATGTCTTTTTCTTTCTTTCGTTCTTTCTCACACTTACTTTGATCACAACACTAGACTTATTGTGACAAGATTACGTGGCAGAGATTCAGGCTGAGTTTGGTCTTTTCTGTTTACGAAACCTGTTTGGAACTTTGGATAGAATCCTGAAGTGGATTTTGTTTTAACAAGAAAAAAAACCAAAAAACAGAACTTCGGTAGAATAAATTTTTAAACATTATTGTTTATAAACTCATGAGTTGTACCCATACAAAACTTTTGTATTGTGTTGAGCTTTTAAACTAAAATCTGTCATTTACCTACCCCTAACATGTTTTAGATTTTCTCTGCTTTGCATCATCTTCTTGTTCTTTGGTTCTCTTCTAACTTACAAAATCATAAAATTTGAACATTTGGAGAATTGAATGGGCCTCAATGAAGAATTTAAAGTTTCCAAAATTGGATTTCAATAGCAAGGCATGTATGGAAGAATAGCAACACACCAAAGTCAATGGAAGTTTGTGTGTTTAGGTCTGCTTGGAGTTTGAAGAGTGTACCACAACAAATACATGTGTGTCAAAAGATCAAATGTATGCTAGCATAAAGGAAGCAGGCCTTTTCAACATGATTTTTTCAGGTGTATATTGAAAAGGTGTATGTGTGGGAGAGTTGGTGCGCTACTACATAGAGGGACTTTTCAAAATGTTTTACCTCATTGAAGAGTGTGAAATTCCTATGTTCAGGCACTTGGAAGAAGAGATAGACTCGCTGATACAAGAAACCTATTCTTTTTAGGTGATCAAGACAATAGGAATTGGATGTGTGAATGGTAACAAGGATGCATTTCAAAAGAGTGTTTGGAGGTGTTAAAGAAGATCAATGTGTACTAGTAAAGAAGTCAAGTCTTTTTTTTTTTTTGAGTTTTTCTATTTGTAGTATCTCGGTGCACAGCTGGGCATAGACATGCACCTCAAGAATAAGTGGGAAGATTTTATTTTTGAAAGGAAGATCAGAAGGGATGCATGTCTAATAGAAGGACACATCAATGCAAACAATGCCAATGATTAGGTATGTAAAGGAGACAGCACACGCTTCTGCAAAGAAGTGGAACTTTGAAAGAATTTGAATCCAATCTTTAGGTGTGCGGCAATACAAAGCATATATCCTTCTAAAAAAACTTCAAATAAATTAGGCATGCATGGCACAAGTAAAACACACCTTATAATGGTTAAAACCATAGTTGCAAAACTCGCCAATTGCAAAAACTCGCCAAGCCCAAAAAATACGGTACGGAAAAAACTCGGCAAAAACTCGGAAAAAACTCGGCAAAAAACTCGGCAACTTAAAAAATTGCTTAAACTTCATTATAAACGCATTTTTTTTGCAAAATTCAATGATAAGATGCATCCAATGAGTCAATAAAATGAGTACATAGAAGAAACAAGCTAAGTCTAGTTATATTTGATTGATTTGAAAGAAAATTAGATACAAAATCGCATCCTCATGTGGAATGCTCAATACACTGATACTGATAGTCTGAAACAAAATAGAAGCCATGAATTGTTTTTGTAAAATTGAAGGTAACTAGTGGAGAGTACATAGAAAATCAAATGAATTCAATGGGAGTTTGTGGGCAATGCCCCTAATGGGTTTGGGAGTGCTCAATACACTGATACTGATAGTCTGAAACAAAATGAAAATAGCAAATTGTTTTTGTAAAATTGAAGGTAACTAGTGGAGAGTACCTAGAAAATCAAATGAATTCAATGGGAGTTTGTGGGCAATGCCCCCAATGGGTTTGAGGGACAGCGCCCTTAGTGGGGTCAAGGGGCAGTGCCCCTTGTAGGGGTCTGGGGGCAGCGCCCCCAACGGGGTCAAGGGGCAGCGCCCCTTGTGGGGGTCTGGGGGCAATGCCCCTAGTGGGGTCAAGGGGTAGCGCCCCTTGCGGGGGTTTGGGGGCAGCACCCCCAGCGGGGTCGAGGGGCAGTGCCCCTTGCGGGGTCCCGGGGCAGCGCCCTGGGTGCGCTCCTTGTCGCAATACAGGGCGGGGTCGAGGGGCGGAGTCCCCGCCGCCAAGCCCAAATTAAGACCTCCAAA
Source organism: Sequoia sempervirens (assembly GCA_007258455.2). NCBI lineage: Eukaryota > Viridiplantae > Streptophyta > Pinopsida > Cupressales > Cupressaceae > Sequoia > Sequoia sempervirens. The sequence continues at coordinate 13,998 of VDFB02281322.1, forward strand.
ACCACACAAACTTTCATGGTGTACATCATTTTGCATTAACAATAAAACACAAATTAAGACCATCAAAGCCACACAAACCTTCATGGAACACATCATTTTAGTGTTTTTCTGAAGCAGAGCACGCAAATGAATGAAAAAAATAACTCAAAATGCCTTTTTAGCTGGCTACCTGGGCATCTTCCAGATCGCGCGAGTTTTTTTCAAAAACTCTCCGTACTTTTTGGAAAAACTCGCCAAAAGTACGGCGAGTTTTTCTAGAAAGTACGGCGAGTTTTTTCGGCGTACAATTGCCTGGAAAACTCGCCATCCAAAAAAACTCGCGAGTTTTTGTAAACTCGCCGAGTTTTTGGCGAGTCTTGCAACTATGGTTAAAACTTTAGGTGTTGATGATAGACACCAAGGTGCAAGAAGGCAGATTTTTGAAATCTTAAGTCCAGTGTATAGGTGTGTGCCTCATAAAAGAACTTGGTGTCTTGCTTATATTCACCCTAGAGGAAAAGTGCATGCGGTGGATGTACCTGTCTAAAGACACTGACTGCAGTTATTAAAAAATAAAAATAAAACATTGCTAACTTCAGAGGCAGCCTCAGCTATAGCAGGAGGCGCCTCTTTTAAAGGGACATGACTTTTCAAAAATAGAAAAAGCTATTTATATAAGGTAAAATGCCACACAAAAAGCAGAAGCAACTAATAACAAACAATAGCATCAATATTAGAGGCATCAGAAATAAACTTTGAAGTATTATAAAAGGTAGTTTTGATTTATAATCTTAGTGAAACAGCAGCAGCAAACAAGTTCTCAATCCTTATCAGCAAGTAAAGCAGGTTAAAGGGCAGATGCAGCAGTTGATAAGCAGAATTCTATTGCTTCACGCAGCAGGTATAGTTGAAGGAGCTGCTACAGCAGAGTTAATATCATAAAATTGTGTTTTTTCAGGCATATATCAGTCAAAACAGCAGCTATAGATGGCCGTTTTTGAAGAAAAGTTGTCATAATAGCAGTTGTAGGAGGCATTTTTACTTCAAATTCTTACATTTTTCTCTTGAATTTTGCAAATGTCAAGTCAAAGAAAGCAGAAATTTTCCAAAAAGGAGGTTGGACTGATAATTTTACACTCAGAAGATGCAGTATTCAGGTGTCTTTGTAGATGCCTTTGTTCCTTGTTCATGGATACTCTAAGGTGTGGGGAAACAGACTTGTGTCGTATTTCCTTGAGGGATTCAACCTTGGAGAGAAAATCAAAGAAGGAAATAAAGTGGTGAATAGATTAATAAATCGTGGCCTTGTTCAAGTGGGATTGTTTCCAATTGCCACACAAAGCTTAGAATTTGTTCTAGCTTGTGTAAAACACTATAGATTTCAAAAGAGAGAGATAAGATCCATTGATGAATGTGTTTTGTGTAGCCTCAAATCAAATGACATTAAATTAATTTTTCCCATGCCACCATATGACGTATCACTTGAAGTGGGTTTGGAGGGCAAAAGGGTTTGGCTGAATCACTTGGCAGAATGTCAAAAGCAAGTTGCCAAGTGTTGGTTAAAAGAAAAGAAATCAATTTTGCCCAATAATTTGAGTCAAGGTGAGTTAAGAGATGAATTTGCAATTATGATCACTCTTCTCAACCAAATTATGTGTCAAAAAGAAGCCATAATTTTAAGTCATGAATGTTCTATCTCATGATAACTATATGTAATGGGAGTCAACATTTTCATTGGTTTGCCTAGATCAGTGATTGCAAATATAAATAGTTTGAAGAGTTTGAACAAGCTCATGAGTTTTGGATGACGTCCTATTTGGTATGTTTGATGGCTTGTCATGGCACTTTCACAAGATTGAACATTGTGAAATTACATCAACACAATCATATATATAGGCATTTCCCTTAATTGGAGTATACCAAGTCCCTCAAACACTACAAAAGGGTGAATGATGTGTTCTTTATGCATTTAGTAAGGGAGTTGGAGAACCAAAGGCACATAAGGATTTCAAAAAAGGCAAGCTTTGTCATATTTGATTCAGTGGATTGGTATATTGAGTTATCAACGTTCACTTATATTTGAGTATTTGGATTCACATCCTACATATACATGTGGCCAAAATATCTAAGTGGTGAGGTAGTATTTATGGAGTACCTTCTACAGATTTCGGTGAAACATTTTCTCTTGAGGGGAAGACATAGGCCTAGAGTAGGTTTCTTAATTCAACTAGGAATATACAAGTGCAAGACAATAGTAGATTCCAAGTTCATGAGTGAGGAAATGGCTAGGTTCAATTTCAAGTTCCTCTATGAAAAATGCACTTATGACACTAATGGCACTGTGTAATCAAGGTTGGGAATCAATTATATGCATGTTCCAAAAATTGAAGATTATTGGGCTAATTGTGCCAATGAGTTTGAAGTGCGAAGATGGGATTTCAGTTGTTTCACAGTTTGTTAGTTTGTTAATTTTTTGTTGGAGGATGTAGAGTAGATTTTAGATAATGAAGATGATGTCATATCACCACAATTCATAAAGAATAAGATGGACTAACAACCCTCACCCTTGGTCAATTGATCGAACTGTTGGCGTAAAAACTAACACCTTTGGAGTGCAGGTTTGTACGGACAGCTATGCACACTGCGTAATGAGTGCTCTTCAAATTAGGAGGGGAAGCTCCCTCATAGTGCTGGAATGCGTGGAAAAGAAAAGTAATCTAAGTCCTATCTTTTGTTCGGCTGGAAGAGGCACAAGGTTAAAAGAAACCAAAACGTTCGCGGCTAAGGATTTTACGGTTTTGTGAATCATTAACTACAACTAAGCTAGCTACTTTAATCTATCCGGTTTCCTCAAGAAAATAGAGGCATGAGGAAATGGAGCAAGGTTTGACTATTAGACGATAAACAAGTATAGATTCTCAACTTGAAGGCAAGGTGGCGCATCTATCAGCTCAATCTAGACAAGTTTATTGGTAACAACATCACATGATAAACTGAATACGGATTCTCTGCTTAAAGGCAAGGTGGCGCATCTATCATCTCAATCCGAATTAGTTTATTGTTCACGACAACACACGATAACCAAGTGCAGATTCTCTACTTGAAGGCAAGGTGGCGCGACTATTATCTCAATCTAAACAAGTTTATTAGGCACAAAACAGATTTATCTAAACTATGGGAAGAATTTACCATGACGATCGCATGAAACCCTATGTGGCATAACAATTGATCATAATAGTAAAGACTCACAAAACAGATTTATCATTACAATCGCATGAAACCCTATGTGGCATAACAATTGATCATAATGGTAAAGATGCACCAGCAGAAAAGGTCCACCATTATAATTGCATGAAACCCTATGTGGCATAACAATTCATCATAATAGTAAAACACATGAGCGGATACAAAAGAGCAATATTGAGGGCAAGGTAGAGTGACATATATTTCTCGTGCAAGAGTTATTTACAAAATGAGCAAAAGCTCTTGTTATATACATCAAGGTGTAGGGAACCCGTCACCTTATGAGTCAACTCACGATCTTGATGCATGCAAGATTAAGTATAAACCCTAATGAAGTAAACTATCACGATCCAAGCTGGAAAGCTACCATCGGAGTTAGCAGAAACATACAATCTAAAATGGACAATTTAATGTGAGCATGCAGATCCTTGATAATGAGTTAACTGGAACACTACCATCAGTTAACGTAAAACCTAAATACAACTCCAAGTGAATAAAGCTAATCCCAGAATAGATATGCATGAGATGAGACAACAAGTTAACTTGAAAAGGTAGCGCCAAGTTTAACTCTTGTGTATAATGTCTATCACGAGGAGGTGGGAGCGAAGTTTACTATCGTCGTCTCGAGCAATCAATCCCTCAGTAAAGGATTGTTAAGCGTATCACTATGCGGAACTATGAGACTCTGTCGAAGAAGAATGCTATGTCGATGCAGCATATCCTCACGGTATGATCACGAGACTGAAGTTCACCTCTGCTCCTTGTTGCCTCGTCGAACAATGCTAACATGACTGTAAGCTGAGTAACCTTACAGCCAACGGTCTCCCCATTGAAAATGGTATGAATGAGTGCCTGGAGCTCTGACTGAACATCGGTAAGCTCAACATAGGCACCACCCTCGATCTGATACCGGCACGGTAAGCGAGATACTAGAGTTCTCACAAACCGGAGTGCACTAGTGACGTGCTCTCTACTCTCAGCCAACTCTGACGCCAAAGTGTCTTCTATCTTTGCTCTGAAAACCAATTGTGTTTTCCAAGAATAGATAGCTTCTCTGTCCTCTGCATCTGTGACTGCATCATATGCCACACTTAGGTGAGCAATCATAATCTCATCCCGGGGTTTGTTAATTGCCATATCTCGCTCCTCATCCTGAAGACGAAGACGGAGCTCTCGTGCATTGTACCGCAACTGATACAACTCTGTAAGCATAGCACGGCCTCTAGCAACGAACTCCTCCCACTCATCCAAACGCTTGCCATATGCAACCAAGTGATTAAGTTGACTTTGCTCTGCTGGAGGCTCAAGCATTGGCGGGAGTGTATTAATGGCATCGGGTCTATGTACAAGGCTAGAAATGTACTAACGAAGCTGTCTGATTTCAGCCTTGAGGGCTGCCTTATCCTCTCCGTCCTTCAGTATTCTATCCCTGGCACTGTCTGTAGCAACCTGTAGGAGATCAACCTGAGTCTGACGTGTGCTACGACCAAGGTTGACTGTGATAACCTCAAAGTCCTGAGATTCCAACTCAGCCAAGTTCTTTCCTTGTGGAGGTACAGCAGTCTCGACGACAATCTCCATATCAGTGTTTCTCTCCACGTGGACCATATTCTTGACCCTCTTGTCCGGCACATCCTGATAAATCTCATCAAAATCAGAATGATTAAGAACATAGGATGGCTGCCTCCTCTTCCTTCCTAGCTGAGCTTCGATCCAAGATTGATCTCGGCTAATGCTACTAGAAGGGTCTGTACTAGCAACAGGAGGTTGCGACGAAAGTGAATATGTAGAAGACCTACTGCGAGGTGGAGAGTCTAAGTCCAATTCAATGTGAATTGGGACTGGTGACGGTTCTGAAACTGGTGTAGGAACTTGTGGCTGAACCTCAGGCACTGGCGGACTCTGAACTGATCTCTGAACGGATTCTATGATAGGTTGTCTGTCAGGCTCCGTGTGTGTAACAGTGGCAAGCGCCTTGCCCTTTGAATTGTTTGGCGCTTGTACTTTCTTGGGAGGGTTACTCCTCTTCTTTTGTTTAGGTTTTGACGAGGAAGGTAGCGAAGGATTCACCACTATTGGCTGACTCTTGCTCAGAACACTTACCCTCCTTGTCTTAACTGGCAGCCGAGGTAAAGGTATCTTCGTGCAGGATAGCACTTGACCTCTCCTTAATGGCAGATTCGTATTCTTTGAAGTACCAATCAGGCTAGCGGCTTAGCGGTTGGTATCAACACTGCTCTACGAAGGAAGAACCTCTCCCTCATCATCGATAAACCTCCACATCTTGACCAAAGAAACAAAATCTTTGTGAAGCGGCCCGTAACAACGTCTGTGAACCTCTCCCGACGTCATCTGAGCAATTTGCCCAGTAATCCTCCATAGAAGGCTCATGATATATACCTCCAGCAAGGCGAGTTGTGTAATGACCTGAAAGATCATAGGCACGTGCTTCAACAAGATACTTAAGATGATATTTCTCAAGCTCTTGCCCTGCAATCTTGGCATCAATTGCCGACTTGCACCAATACATTCCAAACTGAAAAGGAAAGTTGAGAGATGGTCTATGCCTGCGGCGTAGAAGACGATGAACATCATGCATCTGTCTCAGGAACTCCTGAAAGATTGTCTTATCCGAAGGATAACGTGGAAGCATAGCTGGATTTCCTGTAAACCTGTATACTCGGATGTAGGTATATGTTGGGAACTGAATAAACCAATCTTCCCATCCATCCATCGCTGCCCTAGCAACTGCCGAGATACGAACGTGCAACTCCCGATCAAATTTCTTCTTTGTATAAATTCCGGAAAAGCCTTGTGAACAACGGAAATGGCCGTTGACTCACCGGTGAACTCAAGCTGATCATAATACTAATAGACTTTCTGAACATTGAGAATGCCCACCGTGTTTAATCCTTGGAACTGACCCTGATAAGCGATCAAGTACACGAGATACAAACACATGTGAAACTCATGGGCAACTAGGAAACCGGTGATCTTCTTGTGGAGAATATCGCTGATGAAGGATGCCCAGTCATAATGCTCCTGCCCAGAAATGATGCGACCAATAATGTAATACATCCAAAGCTGGAAAACATTCGCATGTGCTTGACCTGAGACACGATTCAAGAGTGTGATTAGAATCACGTACTCATCCTTGTATTCACCATGACCCACATTGTTTGGCAATCTGTTCTTTGCTTGTTTTAACTATCTTTCTGCCATCTTCTTCTGACACTTGTCCACATCAGCATCAAATTCCTGCTCACACTGCTCCATAGAAATAACTAGGTTGTTAGGGTGTTGAGGAATGCCAAAACTCCTTTCGATGTCTAGAGGCTTGAGACTGCAAATGACTCGTCCATCAACTGACACTATCTCACGAGTAGTAGAATTGTAATGCTTAATACAAGCCATCACGAATTCAATACAGTGAACGGAGATAGGTATAGAAGCGGCCTCTAGTAAGCCAGATTGCTCAATATTTTGAATGATTGAAGCTCTGATCTTAACAGGATCATGAAGCCCTTACGGCAGCACCTTGTGAGTCTGTCTCCAACCAACTTGCGGAAATCATGAGTAAGTTGTTTTGGTCACAATGATGGTTGAGTGAAGCGCATTATGGAAAACTTCGTAGCCCTATTTACTGCGTGAACTTGACTGTGTTCTGACAAGATTTCTGGAGAGCTAAAAATAGCGTGCAAGAGTTAAAAATAGCCTTTCGAAGAATTATTTGCAGCGAAAAATCTGAAATATGGGTTTTGTCCAGAAAAGGATTCTAAGACAACCCAGAACGTTAGTTTTGCGAAAATTCAACTTCTACTCGATTGTACAAAGACTTTTCAGTTAAGAAAATTAGTAACTCGAGAACAAATGTTCTGAAGTTAAAAATTCCTGAAAAATCAAACGCACGATTTTAACTCTAGGTAATTATATAGAAATGATCCAGATATTTGTACTTGTAGAATTCGCCAATTTCAAGAACATGCAAATTGTATTCTGAGAGAAATCTGAGATTCAAGGATGAAAAAGACGTTTTTATGATGCTCTTTTTCTGTGAAAGTCGCCCTTGAAGTCTTCAAATAGCTGATAATTACAAACTTTGATCTGCAAAAAGATATGTTAGATAAAATCGCCTTTGGAATTTGATGAGGAATTTGCGTTTGAACTGGAAGAATTCGCCCTTGCTTGAAAACTACGAACTTTCTTGAAATTGCGCCTTTGTTTTGAAAACCACGAATTTTCTCTTTCCTTGAGAAAATACGAATTCTTATGAGGTTTGAGAATTCGCCCTTGATTACTGAAGAATTGCGAATTTGCTTTAAGGAAAACGCCTTTGAGAATTATGCCTTTGATTCTTGAAGAATTTGCGAATTTGTTTTGAAAGTTATGAATTTGCGAATTCCTTTGAATGAATGAATTCCCTTGAAGATGCGCGCCTCTATTTCTTGACAAAACCACGAATTTATCTTGAAGAAATACGAATTTGCCTTAACAAAATTCGCCTTAGAAGAAATATGCCTTTGAAACTTGATAAAATTCGATTTCTCTGGAAGATATGAATTTATTTTGAAAAATACGAATTTCTCTTAAGATCAAATTTTCTCTTTGAGAAATACGAATTTCTTTTGAAAGATTTGTGAATAATAAATGAAGGCGCCATACTTTAAATAAGAAGATATTCGCATCAATTGGTAACTGCAAGAATTCAAAACCCTGACAAAAATATAAGATCTCTGATTGGTTGCCTTTCAGTTCCACTGCCACTGAATCGGAGTTCAAAAATAAATAATAATAAAATATTCATTATCATGCAATTAGCAAAAGGCGCCAAAAATAGAAAATCGCCATTTTAGTTCTAAAATACAATAATAAATATTAAATATATTTAAACTTCAGTTGACAATTCGGAATGAAGCTTTGAGATTCACCGTTAAACTTCAACGATTCCGAAAAATCATCTCTTGAGCTCATAGGCGTCCATTTGCTCAAGTTATTCCACTTTTTATTAACTTCCTACTTTATAGCTGACAGCAAAGTCACGACTGGCCAATTTCAACACTGATTTCTGATTGACTGAGTGATGCTGAGACTGAGCTGAAGAATTCATCGGATAGCCTACTGAACAAGGAAGAAATGTCTGCTGGGAGACACTACTGCAAAATCCATCATTTAATCCCCTGATAAATTAGGCGCCCCTGATTAAATTCATTTACGGGTTCCAGACTCAAACCATTTTCCTAAACTGCCATCTGACACTTCAAACGGCTGCTGACGGCAAACGGTGAACCCTTCTGACAGGAAACGAAGCTCACTGCATGACTGGAGACATTCTGCATCCAACGGATATATGCACGACATCTGAAAGCTGTGTTAAGGGCCTCAAAAGTAAAAGCGCCCCTGGCTCTTAGTTGCACTGATGTCATTTTGATGAAAGCTAAACTTTCAACCAGATGCCCTACTTTGACCTCTGATATCTGGAGCTGGGATGACCCGATTCAGGCACTATTTGTTTTAACGGACAACCAGAAGGGCCCACAAGAGAAGTCTCTAGAGGTGACGAAGCAAGAAAACTGCTTCTAAGACGTCAAAAACGCTAGTGCGTATTTTATTTAATATAACTGCTCCAGACTTGGCCATTTTCCGGATATCTTCACTTTTCAGCATTTCGCCAAAGACCTCGCACGTACGAGCCTCTGCCAAATCCCGAAGGCTGACGGCCGGGCTCGTTGAATAGATAAAATGATTACGCTCAAAAGCCGTGAAGACTTCGAACGCGAACGACCTCATCTGATAGATCTAAAGGCTAGGCGCCTCTGGATTGTAGAAATACGCTGCAAATTTTATGTTGGTTTGCCCGTGAAATTACGTGCTTGGTAGAACCTTTGCCACGATCACCTGGAATGTCGGATCGACAGGCAACTTGGTGCGTTGCGGAGCTGGACTAACGTAGTACTGATGTCAGGAAGACTTCATTTGCAAATTTCACCATCTGAAGGGTCCTTTTAACCAGCGCCTCTGGGCTGTAGTTGCACTGGGAACCAATGGAGATGCTTTGAGGTGTGAAAACTCCATTATAAGCTGATCTTCAGACGATGGCTGCTGGAACTCTGAGAGTCCGATGACTGCGTTTGATATCTCGCCGGATAAGCAGACTAGTCGTGAACAGATTGACTGCATGAGCCACCAAAAATACCAGAATCTACCCCCTCTTTAAGATGGGCGCCCTCAAGCTAGAGTTGCGCTTTTGCCATAAAAGAACAATTTTCTCCTCTCTGGAACTTTGGAAATTTCTACTTCTGACGCTATTTGCCGGAGTTACGGGTATCAGAATGCTTCGCTGGATAGCTCATCGTATAGCCAGACCAATTCTGAAGAGATTGACTGTATGAATGAGCGTTTTCAACAAGATCTTGACCTTCAAAAAGAAGGGCGCCCCTGGGTTATAGTTGCGCTTTTCTGCTTTTCTCTGAGAAATCTTCATAAATTAACCACTAAAAACTCCGTCTCGATCACTAGAATGACCATGTGCAACGTGAAATGCTGTCGTGAGATGCTCCTCCATCGTAAAAAGCTCCATTCTGAGTCTCTGCTTCAGGTTCTGTTCAATAAAATTGACTTTGACTGACAAAATATTGACAAAAACTCCCTGCTTGATATTGCCCAAAACTATATTTTACATCATTTTAGCAAGGTTTAGACTCTTTTATGCAAAATGCCTTGATGAAGCAAAAAAATTGTTTTGGGTACAACATTAGGCTCTGTCTGGTGACCATGTCGGATACCTACGGCATAGGAGAACCTAAGAATCTCAGTGTTATGTAGACAAGTGATGTATAATTGGGCATCGGAGTCAGGACTTTTCCCTAATCACCTAAAAACATTTGGAGTTTCCTAAAAACCTAACCTCAAAATCACCTAAAACAAGACTACCTAAATCACCTAAAACACGACAAAACATCGCAAAACAGGGAAACACAATACGACATAACGATTAAGCATAAAAATTACTTACAAAACATTTACGATATTACTCCTCCCCCGGAGGGTTGAAGTGCTTAAGATACTGCCCGCTATAAGGAAGCGGGAAGAGCCTTCCATCTTGATGTGAAAGAATATAAGTGTTCTCTCCTGCAGATTCATGAATTTGGAAGGGCCTTAACCATAAGGAATCAAATTTTCCATGCATCCCTTTTGGCTCATGCCTTTTGTCCCACAAAAGGACTTGATCTCCGACTTGAAAGTTTATGTGACGAGCCTTCTTATCAAAAATTTTCTTCACTCTTTCTTGATGTTGAGTGATCTTATCAACAACCTCTGTCCTCTCCTCTTGAAGTTTCATCAGGAGCAAGATCCTCTTCTGAATAGGATCATTAAATTCTTCATCTTCCACTGCAGATGCCAGCTGCAAAGCAGACAACTCCAAGGTAATGGGTAAAATAGCTTCTGTACCATACAAAAGTATAAAAGGCGAGGTGCCAATAGCTCTTTTAGGAGTTATATGATCAACCCAAAGAGCGTCGTATAACTTGGTATGCCAAGCTCGCTGATTTGACTCAACCAACTTGCGTATAATTGTGACAATGTTTTTATTGGATGATTCGGCTTGTCCATTACCCTGAGGGTAATAATCTGACGAATGCGACAACATGATGCCGTGATCAAAACAGAAACTTAAAATCTCCTCTGATGAGAAACATGTAGCATTATCAGTCACAATTTTCCGAGGAACTCCGAAGCGAGAAATGATATTCTCCTTTAGAAAGCTGCAAACTACTTCGGACGTAGCTCGTTTAGTAGGAACCGCTTCAACCCATTTTGTAAAATAATCTGTCGCTGTAAGGACAAAAGCATGCCCCTTGCTGGAAATAGGATTGACAGGTCCTACAAAATCAATACCCCACTGCTGAAATGGAGCGTCGATGACAACTGGCCTGAGTGGAAAGGATGCCAATTTCACTTTACCAGCAAACTGCTAACATAACTAACACTTGTACACCCAATCATATGCGTCACGAAACATAGTTGGCCAATAAAATTGTGCTCGTAGAATCTTGAATGCAGTGACCCTTGATGAAAAGTGCCCTCCGCATGCCTGATTATGAAAAGCTTCTAACAATATTCGCTGCTGATCCTTTCCAACACATAATAGGAAAGTTCCGTCGAGACCACGCTTATACAGAACGTTGTTAACTAGCACGAAATTCTGTGCCTTCAATTTCAGTGTTCTTTTTTGCTGTTTGTCCATGTGACGTGGACATTCTCCATACGTTGAATAATACCATAAAGATGTGTACCATTCTTCCGCAGAATTAACAAGTAGGACCAAAGGAAGGTCCTCTTCAACTTCTTTTTCTGAACCAATTCCACCATTGCTCTTGAATTTGCGATCTCCATCTTCCGCTAATAACCAACAAAGACCTTGTCCGCGAACAAGTTTGGTCGGCTTAATCTCTAGATCATATTCCTGAAACCTCGCGATCCAATTCCCTCTTTTCGTGCCCATCTCCTGCTTAGTAAGCACACTTTTGATTGCTGGATCGGTGACATACATCGTTGTATGTGAATTCAAAAGATAAAATCTGAAATTCTTGACAACTCTGACAATAGCATAAGTGTTCTTCTTGATCTGGGAATAACGCATCTCAGCATCTTTGAAATTAGCACTCATAAAAGCAATAGGAGATTCACCCTCCTTGCTGAGCTTCTGTGTCAGAATGGCAGACAATGAATGTTCTGACGCGTAACAATAAAGAATAAAATCCTTCTGAAAGTTAGGCCGAACTAACACTGGTGCATTAGCAATAGCTTCTTTGATCTTGATAAAGGCCTGTTTGCCTTCATTCGTCCACACAAAAGTAGACGTCTTCTTCATCATTGCTGAAATCTCCTTCGTTAGCTCTGAGAAATCAGGTACGAACCTTCGGATAAATTTAACTTTACCGAAAAAAGAATGCACCTGCGTTTTGCTTGTAGGGAGAGATAGGTTTCTGATTGAATCCACCCGATTCAGATCTATTCTGGTACCTTCTTTGGAAACGATATGACCAAGTAACTTGCCCTCCGTCACCGCAAAGATTGTCTTCTTCGGATTCAAAGATATGTTATGATACCTACATCTCTCGAACACTTTCACAAGGTGTGAAAAGTGATCACTCCGTTTATCTGAAAAAACGGTTAAGTCATCAATATAGATGACTATGATCTTATTCCTAAGATCCCCAAATGCTAAATCCATGGCTCTCTGAAAAGTAGCACCGGCGTTGATAAGGCCGAAAGGCATCCTCTCATAAGCAAACGTTCCCCACGGCGTGGTGAAAGCTGTCTTGATTTGATCCTCCTCAGCTATTGCAATCTGATTGTAACCAGAAAAACCATCAAGAAGTGATAGCATTTCCGATCCGGCAACTGTCTGCAATGTATGCTCCATGATAGGTAAGGGATAATTGTCCTTTAAGGACGATTGATTCAAGTTCCTGAAATCAACGCAAATTCTGATTTCTCCATTCTTCTTGCGCACAGGAACGATATTTGACACCCAGGTGGAGTGATGAATAGGAAAAATTATCCTCGAGTCCACCATCTTCAGAATTTCCGCGTAGATAGTATCTTGAATTCGCGGATTGTAATGTCTTTGTTTCTGCCGGAAAGGCTTCACTTCAGACTTCAGCGGAATTGTGTGAGACAATTCAATGGGTGTGAAGACCTTTAAATCTTCATATGACAAGGCAAAAACATCCTTGTACTGCTTGAACAAGGCGATAAACCTCTCAGTTTCCTCAGGAGTACAACATGTGCCCAAATTCACAAGCCGAGGCTTGTCTTCAGTACCTATGTTGACTTTATTTTGATGAAGTATTCACCCCTGACCTTTTCTGATCTTGGATGTAACGATCATGCCTGTCAAAAATATCCTCTAAGGATACAAAACCTTTAGGAATCTGATTTCCTTTCAACTGTATGATTCCAGATTCTATAACCTCAGATTCTTCAGTAATTGACTCTTTGTGAGGAGTTGAACTCCCTTCAAAGAACAATTCTTTGTTATTGTCTCCCATGACGAGAAATTCTTTGATATCTTCATCATCACTGAAGACTTGCCAGTTGTCTGAATTATCAGGAACAACTGGTCTGTAAATAAGCTCAATAGCAAATGAATTTTGACAAAAGTCAGAATTAGGCATAAAAAGAGCGGCTGAAACTGCAAGTGCATCAGCTTTGCTATTACTCATTCTTGAAATGTATTTGATGTTAAATGCATCAAACCAGTCGATTGCATTCCACACCCTCTGTATGTAGTTCTGGAGACGATTCTTTCTATCAAGAAATTGTACTCTGACCTGCTTAACGATCAGCTCTGCATCTCCTTCAACTTGAAGCAGCTTGATCCCCATATCCTTTGCGTTTTTGAGACTTAACAAAAGCGCCTCATATTCTGCAGTATTATTAGTGCAATCGAATTGCAACCTATATGCAAAAGGATATAAACGAGCTTCGGGAGAGATAATCACTACTCCCGCTCCGGAACCTGAAGTCGAACAACTGCCATCAAATTGCATCGTCCACATCTCCGATTCTTCATTTGATAATTCGGTGGAAAGTACAAAATTTTGACAATCTTCCGTCACTTCGGACACCATAGCATATGTGCCTGGACCCGTGTCTTGATATAACACTTGAGCAGGTGGGTCCTGGGACTTCACCACTGTAAACTTTGATTTCGTTTCCGGTTCCAGCTTGAAAGTGCCTTTCTTCAATGGGATTGTCGCGAACGACCAATCCATTTGTATTTCTCCTCCAAGATCCTTGCGAAAACTTCTACTAAGTAACATCCCATAACTGGTAGGAATATCAGCTACTAGGATGGTCATCATAATCTTTTTCTCTGGACATGACGCTAGCCTCACTTGCACATCTTTGAGTTGACCGACTAACGGTACCGGTTTGGACTCAAGTGAATAACACTTTTCTTGAGTCGGGGTGCATGAAAGTCCCAACGCATTCATAATCTGTAAGGGCATAATGTTGTCCGAAGCTCCACTGTCAATTATGCAATTGCTCAGCTTAAAACCTCCTATATATAAAGATATATAGAACGGCCTAGGCTTCTCTTCTGCAGGAACTGAGGATTGAAGCAATGTCGGCTGAACAACATTCTTCTTTTTAAGAACATTCAAGATTCTATCCAACTGCTCTGGATGATCTTGTAAATACTCCAGTTGAGATATCTGTACCTTTGTCTTCATCATGGAAGACACGATGTCAAAGCTTGCTGAAGACGTATCTAAAGCTGCTGGTAAGATATTTTCTTGTGAAGGTTTTTGATTGGAAGTAGAAGCTACTTCCTTTGCTTTTGTATTCAAATTCCGTTTTTCCTCTTCCTCCTTCTGTGCCTTGAAATGCTGAGCACGTGTGAACACAGGTGAGGTGATATTCTCGTGATTCACTGCAAGAGAAAAACGACGGGATTCTTCTTCTTCATTAACGGGTTCTCGATCAAAATATCCCGTTGTGGAGTCGCCATCAAACTCGTCTGTCTATGAAGAGACGACATTTGAACTGGAAGGTATGAAGTCTAAACTAGGAGCAGAATCGGCAAATCCCATGAGCTGATTCATTCTTTGATTTTCCAGACAAGTAGCCCTGGTGTGCTCTGCTGAATCATGGAATGTGCAAAAGACCGTAGCCTTCTCAGCTTCATTATTTTGTCTCGGTTGTCCTTGCGGAAACTTTGACTTGAAATTATTGTACGGCTGAAAATTATTCCTTCTCGGCTGGTACGCTGGTTGTGATTGAAAAGGTGGTGAGGGCAAAGCTGGTTGCCCTTGAGGTGGTGACTGCCTTTTCAGTATTGTCACCTCATTTGCTACCTTATGTAGCAACGGATCGGCCGACGCTTGCACGAGTGGCCTGATCGAATCATCTTTCATCTTGCTGGTTGTAATCATGTTATCCTAACGCTTGATTGCTTCCTCCTGAAGGTGTTGTAGATCATCTTCTTCGCTTATCTTCAAGAAAAAGGAAATTTCTGACGGCAGCGCGTTGATGAAAGAACTCATCAAAATCTCATCAGATGGATTCAAAGTATGAGAAAGACGTGTAACAAGGCGATTAAACCTTGCCACGAATTCTCTCATCGGTTCATGCTTTTCCATCTTGGAATTTGAGAGTTGTGCAAATAATCTGTGACTGTCCTCGGCAGGCTTGAATCTTGCTAAGAACTTCTCGCTCATGACGGCCCAACTGGTGATAATTCCTGGTTCAAGATTATTGAACCAATCTGCTGCGTTGTTCTCAAGAGTTTCCATGAAAAGACGTACGGCAATGTCCTCATGCGCAACATGCAAAACGGAACAAGCCGCCGTGAATGCTGATAGATGTTCATCTGGATGTTTGGAACCATCGCCATGAAATCTCGGGAAAAACTTGCGTGATCCCTTGGGCAATTCATGATGTTCTGGTAAAGCCAACGATCCAATATTGTCGCCCCAAGGCAAGGGGGCTGGACGTCTTGCGTTTCTTCCATTACGACCGTTGTGATCATCACTATTGTTGTTGTTAATAATATGATCACCCATCTCTGCTATTGGAGTGGGAGATTCTTCTTCAAAATTTTTTGATTCAGTAAACTGATCAGGAGCTTCTTCAAAAACAGGATCTGGCTGGATAGGAGGATTTCCTCTCCTTCTAATGTAAACTCGGTACGCTAGGATGCTTAATTCCACAAAGGAGGTGGCAAAACTGGTCTACCTGCTGCAAGATCTGCTTTTTCTTCTTCTTTATCCAGAGTTGTAGCCGCGTTCCTCCACTGAGTGGTAGATGTATGATTTTCAAAAATAAATGTACGCAAGCTACTGATAATATCTGACTGTTCTGCTTCGATGAAGACTAAATTCGGCTGAATAACAGACAGACTTAGTGCTGGTTGTTGAATTGGAGCAGTAGGACGCCAGATAGTCATAACCGTGACATGAAGTTTTTGAGGCCTCGTGCCCCACGGTGGGCGCCAGAAAACTGTTGGCATAACAACTAGCACCTCTGGAGTAAGAGTTGATACGTACAGCCTATGCACACTACGCAATGAGTGCTCTTCAAATTAGGAGGGGAAGCTCCCTCGTTGTGCTTGACAAAGTACTTGCAAGGAAATAAACTAAACTAAATCCTATCTTTTTGTTTCAGCTGTAGGGGTACAAGGCTTTCTTGAAAAACTATATACGTTGCAGCTGAGTTTT
>VDFB02281323.1:0-31953 GCA_007258455.2 Sequoia sempervirens
TGAATTAGATCCTTATCTATTCTTCGATTCAACCATGTGTACTGGGCCCCTTGCAAGTCCATATCAATCAACTCTTTGTTGGCGATGAAATAAAAAAGATCAGACTTACTCTCCTAGTTCACCTGAGACCTTCCAAATTTCTCCTCATTAAGAAGGGGTGTATTAAAGTCACCCATGATTATCCAATGATCATTATCAAAAATTCTATGGAAAGTAGAGAGCTTGTTCCACATATATTTTCTAGCTCCTTTCCCATTGGGAGTATAAATATTCAACTGAATCCAACTAAAGTTATCTTTGATGTGTGTGAGTTTAGTAGCCACATGATTGTTGCTTTCCAACAAAGGTTACCCTTTGATGAAGTTCTGGTTCCAAAAAGTAGCTATGCCTCCTGATGCACCATTTGAACTATTTCCTTGAGTCCCACAGTTCTGAAACATTTTGATCTTCTCCAGCTTTTCTTTGGGAATTTTAGTTTCTTGGATGAGGAGAATATCTGGTTTATGATCCCTAACAAAATTGTACAAAACATCCCTCTTGTGAAGGCTATTGATCCCTCTTATATTCCAAGACATAATCTTCATGTCTTACTAGGGGATTTGAGGATCTCTGAAATGGTCTTTTGAACACCATCTGCTATGTCATGAAAGATTTCATTCTCTCTCTGCCATTTGCTCAATCTTCTATCCTGGCCAACCTTAGTGGCACCACAATTCTCCTTTGCTCTTGTTCTGGTAATAACTCCACTCGGAGTATTCTAATGTTTGCTTTTCTCCTTCTTTTTCTTAGAATGAGAGAGGACTTCTTCCCATTCAGTGTCTTCTAGGCTCTCCATCTCTCTGCCAGAATCCCATTCCTTGTCATTCATTCTTCTTTGCTCCCAAGGGAGGGTATCCATTAGGCCATTTCTAGGCTAATTCAGATTTTCACTCGAAAGTTCAATATCTTGGCTTAGATCTTCAAAGGTGTCCTTTACAAAGTCTAAGGTAGATTTTTCTGAGGGATCACTCAAAGGGGAGCATTCAGAAAAAGTCACGTTCTAGATTGGGATGCTAATATCCAAAGACAAACCCTGGATAGGAATATCCTCCAATCCAGGGAACCCATTCTCTTTTTCTTCTAGTAAAATCCTAAGGGCAGAGGAGATAAAGTCATCATCCCTATTCCTTTCCTTTGTATTTTCCAATGTTCTTTTCTCCATATTTTCCAATGTTCTTTCCTCATCTTCCCTTGAACCAATATAATTTTCTACTCTTCTTTGGTGATCCTTGGATTTTGTTTCATCAATATTGTCTGAGGTATTCCTCTAAGTCTCATTTTTCCTACTAGCCTCCTCACTAGTGTTACTTGCTTGACCTTCCTCGTCATTTTTCTTTCTCCATATAGTCTTAGGATTGTACGAGTGACTTTATTTTTGTTTACTAACATTTAGTACACATTTCTTAGCTCAATGCCCTAATTTCCTACATTTGAAATAGGCAAAGGGAATGGACTCAAACTCTATAGTTTGCGTCTAGGTTCCCAACTTAGATTGAATGTCTATTGAAGAAGGAAGGTCAGCACTCTGTGAAACTCCTACACAGATTCTAGAAAATACCAATCGCTTTCTAGCTGTTGTCATAGAGTCAATAAAGAGAATTTCACCAAAGGAACTTGATATACCATTTAAATGGTCCTCATTCTAGTATTCTAGAGGGAGACCTGGGAGTCTAGCCCAAACTGGAACATTCTCAACGATAGAATTATAAAGGTCTAGGTGGTATGTCCACTTCTTTAGGGCCAAGGAGGATTTACAAATGACCGAGGGTCCTCCACTCCTAACAACCAAAATATCCTCCTTGTAGGTAAACTCAAAGGAAAATAATCCTTTAGGAAGAGCAGCTACAAAAACTTTCCCATTTGTTCTCCACTTATTTTTTACAAATTCCCTGACCACCTCAAAATTTGGTCTCGAGCCCATAAACTTTCCAACTAGGACTTTTTCCATCAAAGCAATATTATGATCAATGATAGCATCAGGTACAGAGATGGAAAACTTACCTTTCGTTGGGTCTGAATGGTTACTCACTAGAGGAAAAATAGATTTTCCAGTTTGTTTGATTCCAAACAATGAATCCCAAAGTCTACGCTTAGCTCATTCCCTATCAGCGGTCTCTTTCCCCACATTGGAAATTTTGCCCTTTCCACCTTGTTGACCTTCAGGGAACCCACCCTGATTTTTCTTTCCTCCCGGGTCCACTTGGAATTTTTTTCTGGTGTCCTTCTCATCAACCTTACCTTTCTCTGCACTTAGAATGTGTGTTGATTCAACTTGGGATTCCTCAAATCCTACTCCATGGCCTACTCCATGGTTCAGAGATTCAAAATTCTACTTTTCCCGCCCGTGCTCTGTAGTCACATGCTTTTCCCACCCATGCTCCATAGTCCAATATTTTAGTTTTAGTTATCTGTTATTCTCCTTTACCTTTGTCCTTCACATGGTATTAGAGAAGGTTTATCAAAGTAGGGTCATTAGGAAAATTATTATTTCTAAAACTTTCAGTGAAAGAATGGCAGCAAAGACAAGCTTAACTAACCCTCAAATCCCATGGTTTAATGGAAAAACATATGACTACTGGGCAATCACAATGAGGGCATTATTTTTTTCACAAGATTTATTGGAGCTAGTAGAGAATGGATTTCTAGAGCCAGCTGATGCAACAACATATAATACTTTGACTCAAGCAGAGAAGGACCTATTGGAGGAGAATAGGAAGAAATATTCAAAAGCTCTTTTCTTTATTCTCCAAGGAGTGCATGAGAGAATTTTTCCAGGGATTACAGTAGCAACAAGGTCTAGATAAGCATGAGACATAATTCAAATAGCTTATCAAGGTATGGAAAAAGTAAAAAAAAAAAGGTTACAAATACTGACAAGGAATTTTGAAACTATGTATATGAAGGATAATAAATTAGTAGATTCATTCTTCACCTAGGTTACTTGATTGGTAAATAAAATTAGATCACATGGTGAGATACTTGAAGATAAAAGAGTGGTTGAAAATATTCTAAGGAGTTTTCCCACAAAATTTGAGACAATTATTGTAACCATAGAGGAAACAAAGGACCTCACATAGTATTTAGTTGATGAGCTCCATGTATCTCTCATTTCTCATGAACAAAGGATGAGAAGGTTTTCAAACACTTCATTGGAGCATGCTTTCAAGTCACAAGATTCAATTAGCCAAGGAAGAGGTAGAGGAAGATCGAATTTCAAAGGAAGAGGAAGAAATTTTTATAGAGGTGGAAGAAGCAGCCCATTAAGCTCAAGTGGAAGAGGCAGCAATCAAAACTCAAGTCAGAGTTCCTCACAAAATGAGTCACAAGGACAAAGGTATGATAAGTCTCAAATCCAATGTCACTACTATAAAAAATTTGGGCATTACATGAATGAGTGTAGAAAGAAATAGTATGATTACGGTAAATGAAATGAAAATGTCACAAAAGAAAGTCAAGACCAAAAACTAGAAAAGAGCACAATTTTTTTGGAATGCAATGTTGCACAAGCAATTGAGAAGGATGTTTGGTTTTTAGACTTAGGCTATAGCAAGCATATGATAGGAAATCTAGAAATGTTTTCAATTTAGATGAAAATGTTAAATCTGATGTTACATTGGGTAATGATAACAAAGTTTTCATTAAAGGAAAGGGAAATGTCAACATTCTAACTAAACAAGGGGAGAAAAAGTATATCTCATATGTGCATTTTGTGCCTGGCTTAAAACACAATTTGATGAGTATAGGACAACTTGTTCAAAAAAGGTATAAAATAACTTTAAAAAATGAACTATGCACAATTTTAGACAAATACCCAAGTAATCAGCTCAATGCTAAGGTCAAAATGACAAGTAATAGAATTTTTCCTTTGAAGATTCAGCCAAATTTGAATATACATTATGCACAAACACAAGAAACCACAATAGTTATGCAAACTATCTTTCAAGCAGAAGTAGAAGATGAAAATTGGTTATGGAACTTAATATTTTGGCATCTTAACATTGGGGGTCTAAATTAGCTTCATAGGAAAAGTATGGTCATGGGACTACCTTTAATAGAAAAACCTAAGAGAGTATGTGAAGGATGTATCTTAGGAAAGTAGCATAGAGAATCTTTTCCAACAAGAAAGTCAACTAGAGCAAAATCCCCTTTGGAGATTATACATTCAAATTTGTGTGGACCTATGCAAACATCCTCAATTGGTGGCAGTATCTATTTTCTAGATTTTATTGATGATTATTCAAGGAAAACATGGGTCTACTTTAAAGCGAGTTAAGAGGAAGTGTTTGATTTTCTCATCAATTCTGAAGTCTCTTTATTGAAAAGAGAAATATTGCTATTGCAAGCGGCAATATGGATAGAGGATAAATATATTTCTAAAAGAGTTGTTAAATTTTTGTAAAGATCAGGGATTCACAAAGCTTACTACATTCGCCCTACCTAAAGTGTTCAAGTGGTAGCGCTAAAATGAAAACAAAACTATTATGGAAAGCCAACATTTTCCAGTTCAGAATATTGGGCTTCGAAGTTGTGGTATCATGCAACATATATACCGGAGTGGCATAGCCATGGACTAGAAGGAAACATAATGTTTCTTAGCTGAGAGTTTGATTTATTACATGCGTCAATGAATTCAAGAAGAAAAGTAGGATAACAAAAGGAGAAAATGCTTTCGAAGGCATGGCTTTTAACCAAGTCAAACTTTACACCTTGTAATTAAATAAGAAGGTTATAATCAGCAGAGATGTACAATTTGTAGAAGATGAAGCATAGGATGGAAGTAGAGAAAAAATAGTTAATGTATTAGCAAGTATACCTAAAGAGGAAAATGAAATTTATGTACCAGCAAATATTCCTTCTAATGTGACTCCTTCCATGCCCATTCAAGTTCAACCAAATGGTCGACAAGTGACACCATCATCGAATGTAAGAGTAGCAACAAGAGGAAAATTGACACCATCTACAACAAGAAGTTCTGAAGCTGGACCATCAAGTCCACATTCAACAAGTTCAAGTGATCTATCAAATCCTACATTGGAAAGAATGAGAAGACATAAAATTAGAAGTATAAGGGATATATATGAATAAAATGAAGGTGAGAATAATACTGATCATATTTCTCTTTTTTCATTTTATTCACAGATATATGATCCAACACATTTTGAGGATGCAATTAAAGAAGATAAATGGATATGTGCAATGGATGAAGAAATTGATGCAATTGAGAAGAATCAAACATGGGAATTGGTGAGTCTTCCAAGAGATGAGGATGTAATAGGAGTTAAATGGGTTTATAAAACCAAATTGAATGTAAATGGTGAAGTGCAAAAAACTAAAGAAAGATTAGTGGCAAAGGGTTATTCACAACATCCCGGAATTGATTATAATGAGACATTTGCTCTTGTAGCATGTCTTGACACAATAAGGATGATTATTGCCATTGTAGCACAAAACCAATGGTCAATTCATCAAATGGATGTAAAATCATCATTTTTAAGTGGCTATCTTGAAGAAATTTTTTATGTGGAATAGCCACCTAGAAATGAGATATTGGGGCAAGAAGACAAAGTATACAAGTTGAAGAAAGTGTTGTATGGTCTCAAGCAATCCCCAAGAGCTTGGTACAATAGAATTGATAGTTATCTTTTATAGAATGGCTTCATCAGATGCAGTAGCGAGCCTACATTATATACCAAGATGAATGAAAAAGGTGAAATTCTGATTGTATGCCTATATGTTGATGATTTAATATTCACTGGTGATTTATCAATTGATCTATTTAAAGGAGCTATGAACAAAGAATTTGAAATGACAAACTTGGGAATCATGAAATACTTTGTAGGCATTGAAGTGAATCAAAATGAAAATGGTATCTTTAAATTTCTAAAACAAAGTATTCAAATGATATTTTGAAGAGGTTTAACATGACAAATTGCAAATCAACACCAACACCTATAGTTACAGGTTTGAAGTTAAGTAAGGATGACAAAGGTTCAAATGTGGATCCAACTCTGTATAAAAAACTTGTTAGCAGCCTTATGTATTTGATAGCCACAAAGCCAAACATAATGTATGTTGTAAGTTTGATTTCTAGACTTATGGAATCTCCTAAAGACACACATTGGAAAGCTGGGAAAATAATTTTGAGATATATAAGTGGAACACAGAATTTTGGGATTCAATATTCAAGTTCAGATGAGTTCAAGCTCATAGGTACACAAATAGTGACTATGTTGGAAGTTTTGATGATAGGAAAAGCATGTCTAGTTATGTTTTTCATTTTTGCATTGATGTAGTTTCATGGGATTCAAAAAAGTAGCCAATAGTAACTCTTTCATCAACTGAAGTAGAGTATGTGGCAACCATAAGTGCATCATGTTAAGCAGTTTGGATGAGAGGAGTGTTGGAAGAGATAAAGAATGAACAAGTGGATGCAAAAAAGATATTTTGTGACAATAACTCAGCCATAGCACTATTAAAAAATCCAGTCTTCCACAAGAGAAGTAAACATATTGACACATGATATCATTTATCAGAGAGCTGATCAACAATGGAGAAATATTTTTGGAGTTTTGCAGGTCTGAAGATCAGTGGGAAGATATCTTCACAAAGGCACTTGGAAAAGATAGTTTTGTCTATCAAAGAGATCTATTGGGCATCAGAAATTGCAGCAGTTGTTATTAAGGAGGAGTGTTGGAAATAATCCCAACTCTATGTGTCTTCCCAACCATGTCACGCCCCGCCGTGCGAACCCCAAAGGAACTTAAAACAATGGAACAATTTTTTTTTTTTTTTTTTTTAAAGAATATAATAACATACTTAAGAACTATAACATGACAACATATTAAGAGGCACAACTTGTTCCAATAGGGGTACACGAAGTGACATGACTATTCTAACCCATAACATGAAAATAAATTAAACCATAGATAACAGTTACATATATCCATTCATTCTCATTTCATCATTTACATATCCATTGAACAATAACTACATTCATGACATAAGTACATATAATAACACATGTGATGATAAAGATATAAAGTGTTACATTATATATAACTCAACATCCTACCGTGAGAAGGAATCGCAGTGTAGCAGGGCACTCATGAACGAGTGATGCTACCCTGTCCTCTCACCTAATCTACTCTAACAATTACAATGTCAATAGTAACTAACATTTCTAATCCAAATAGATCATAAGATAACATTATACTAAACTACTGCATCATACTAATTACTAAACATTTGCATTATAAAGTAACACATAATTCTAATCATATGATCATAGAATTATCACATTGACATATAAAACATTCGAGAGAAAACATTGCATAATAAAATAATCCAAACTCTACATATAGAGTATCATAATAATAATATCAATTGTAGCAATCAATTAAACTACACAACCACACACACCAAAACGATGAATCCATCACCAACACAATCCAGTATCACACTAACAAATAAAAGCAAACAATAGTAGTAAATAGTATCAAAAACATGGGGGTATTACATCCTCCCCCCCTAGAATATGGCTTACTCCTGGAAGCCAGTAACTAAACAAAACAAATAATCCTCACTAAAATGAAATGCATTATCCTATGACACCAAAGTTCATCACTTGGGTCCCGGCCAGAGCCCGCAACGATGCTTTAAGCATCACTCATCATTGTCGGCTCAGAAGCGACTGGTGCCTGACTAAAACCTGTAGTGTTCCCTTGAGGGCACTTCCTCGCAATATGACCATGCTGCCCACATGAGAAACAACCTATGTTCTGCCCAAAGCCTCTGACTCCAACTGGTGCACTCGATTGTTGAAAGCTGCCCTGTGATGGTGCTGACTGCATACTTTGTGCTGCACAAAACGATCAGGCCTATTACGTGCCAACTCCAAACTTCCTATTCTGCGATCTATTTCCCTAACGAAACGGAGAGCGTTGTTGTTGTTCACCCTTAGCGGTTTCCTGATGACCTTTAGAAGACCCTGAGCCAAGACTGGACCTCCAAGAGAAACAACATCTGAAACTGGTGTACTACCCATCTGACCTCCTATATGTCCTCCTAGTGCCATAGCTAGATTTTCTTCAACCAACCGAGCCTTCTCGACTGCTACTTCCATTGTCTTCGGCTGGAAGACTCTCACACCACCACTAATTTGGGCATTTAAGCCTCGAACAAAATGTTGTACTAACATCCCTTCATTGTGACTGATGCCTGCATACTGCTTCAACTCATAGAAGCGTCGCTCATACTGCTCTACTGACATCGACAACTGCCTAAGGTCATGGAACTCATCAGCCCTGCGTTGCCTCCAATGATCTGAGAGGAAACGAGCCCTGAACCTGTCTAAAAACAACTCCCATGTGACTATACTAATATCAAGGTGTAACTTTTGTTCTTCAAGACGCCACCAAGTAGATGCGAAACCTCGTAGGTGCATAACTGCACATCGTGCCTTGGTATTGCTACCATAGGGGTGCATCGCGAAGCATCGCTCTAAGTCAATTAGCCATGTCTCAGCTTCTAAACCTCCTCCAGAACCATCAAAAGTAGGAGGGTGTGCTCGCATCAGATCTCTCATATGCCCTGCTATGACTGCATCCTGAACCACATCTGTATCCCTGTGCCTCGGTGACCTCTCCCTCTCTCTCTCAACCTGTTGCACCTCATCCTGCCTAGGTCCCAAACGACCAAGAATCTCACCAAGAATGTGTTGCAATTGTCCATCCAAACCAGGTTGTCCCTGATTTTGACCACCACCTGATGCATTGCGTTGAGGACTTAGTCGTTCCTCGTGCATTGAACCATGAATGCTTGGCGGTGACGGACTTCGGCGGTTGACTCTATGACCACCACCTCGGCCTCTTCTTTGGCCACGACCTCTACCTCGAGGCATGATCCTGCACAACGATTAAAGTTATGTAAGATCAAGAGTTACGCAAAGGTTGCATAACGGACACAACTACCCAGAGGACCTAGCGTTAGCAACCTTGGCTCTGATACCAAGCTGTCACGCCCCGCCGTGCGAACCCCAAAGGAACTTAAAACAATGGAACAATTTTTTATTTTTTATTTTTTAAAGAATATAATAACATACTTAAGAACTATAACATGACAACATATTAAGAGGCACAACTTGTTCCAATGGGGTACACGAAGTGACATGACTATTCTAACCCATAACATGAAAATAAATTAAACCATAGATAACAGTTACATATATCCATTCATTCTCATTTCATCATTTACATATCCATTGAACAATAACTACATTCATGACATAAGTACATATAATAACACATGTGATGATAAAGATATAAAGTGTTACATATATATAACTCAACATCCTACCGTGAGAAGGAATCGCAGTGTAGCAGGGCACTCATGAACGAGTGATGCTACCCTGTCCTCTCACCTAATCTACTCTAACAATTACAATGTCAATAGTAACTAACATTTCTAATCCAAATAGATCATAAGATAACATTATACTAAACTACTGCATCATACTAATTACTAAACATTTGCATTATAAAGTAACACATAATTCTAATCATATGATCATAGAATTATCACATTGACATATAAAACATTCGAGAGAAATCATTGCATAATAAAATAATCCAAACTCTACATATAGAGTATCATAATAATAATATCAATTGTAGCAATCAATTAAACTACACAACCACACACACCAAAACGATGAATCCATCACCAACACAATCCAGTATCACACTAACAAATAAAAGCAAACAATAGTAGTAAATAGTATCAAAAACATGGGTGTATTACAAACCATCCCCCTGATCCTGTGCCTTCTCATGTAGTTTAGAGTGGTGGTGCGGTGTCAACTGCCACACTGCTAGTCCTTCCTCCTTGTGCGATAGTGTGGTGACTACCGCAAAACCACAACTACATCTTCTATGCAATGCGGTAGAGCGGTGTCTACCACGGACCCGCGATTCCTTCTCTTGACTTACGCAGTGAAGCAATTCTTATCGGAGTCCCACTGGGTGGTCTTCTGGTCTCGACAGTAGTGCAGTTAAAGGTCTTTTTTGCTAGAGATTTTTGTCATGATAATAAATCTGGCATCTACATTGTATTTAATGTTATAGGACAACATTTAATATGGTTTTGATTGTTTTTGGGATTTTTTTTTTTCACTTAACGTGAATCTAGGTTTTATTTTCACAATGGGTATATTTTGTAAGGAATTTTATTAATTATTATTATGAAGTAAGAACAAAAATTAGTGTGCTTAGTAGAAGACAAAGTGTGGTGAAGCAGAGCAATAGCTCTTTCTATGAAATCAAATATATTTTGAATGAATGAAAATTATCAGTTTACTATTATTTAGTGTTAAGTTAGTTTTAGTTATTTGTTATGCTCCTCTACCTCTACCCTTTAGATTAGTGTTACCTTCATATTAGTGTTACTGTTTAGTAAATGAATGGGAAGAAATGGCTATCTTTCAAAGGTCATGGAAAATTTCATTGTAATGGTTGAATGTGATTGCAATTTATATGGAAGAGTGTCCCTACATAATGTGATTAGTTATTTCTGGTTTCTCATGGTCACAAATTGTCTCCATTGTTGTTGTGTTAAAAAAATTCTAATCTGCTGAAACATTTTTTCAAATATTAATATTTTATTTATAATAAATATAATGAATATATAAATCTATATTATTTAATTAGTGAATTTATGTTAAAATTAGTATTAAGTATGGAGTAAATTAGATTATTAAATTATAAATTATAGTTATAATCTAGATAAGAATAAAGTTCAATTTTAATAATTATTTTTAAATTTTTTTAAAATACAAACATTAAAAGAAGATTTTACAATGAGAAAATAAATTGATTTTTAATTTATTCTTATAAGAGAAACCTTGCATCTAATTTTCAAGAATATTATTAGAAAACATATAATCACTTTAGGTCTTTTTATATAGCTTATTTATTGTCTAAAGCTATTTTTAAAATAGTTTTAGTTACATGATTATTTTATGAGACAAAAAAAGTGCATAATTAGTTAGCTTTGACTATTAGAAAAAAATTAGAAATACTTTTAATTTATTTTTTGTAATATATAAATATTGTTTTAAAATTTTATGATAATAGTAAGAAAACTGTTCTTCATGTGTTTCTTCTATTAGAAGAATTTAATTTTTTTTTTGCAATATTTTAATATTAATTTGAAGTTAATTTAGATCAATCTAATACTTTTTTGTAAGAATAATTATCACATACAATTTTCAATATTAGTATTAAACATATTGTTTCTAAAAATTAAGAACTTCTATTTATGACATTGATGTACATGTTGTTCTAGCTTCTAAGAATCAAGCACTTATATTTACTCCATTAATGTGTCTGATCTTCCAACGACAAAAGAAATAATTATTCATCTCGTGGAAAATTCATCAGAACAAATTTATGCAATGAATTATCCACTGCCATGAACTTCTTGGTGGTGAATTTTCTCTGAGATGAATTTTTCATGGCAATGAATTTTTTGGTCAAAATTTTTACCTCCACCATAAAAATATATATAATTTCTTTTACTGATACAATAAAAGTAATTTTTAAAAATTGTCAAAAAGAACATTAAAATCTGTGTATTTTCTGTAAAGTTGAAACCCTAAGGAATATCATAATTCCTATCACTTTAATAGATCAATCCCTTCTCTCATCTCCAAGATGGTCTTAATGGTATATTATTCTCAAGAAAGTCTATTAGAAAGTGGATATAATTTATTTTCATTTAATTTGCAGCATAGTATTTCAAGGTTACATTCTTTTCTATTTATTTTGTGGATATTATTTTCTTATATGGGTATTATGCTTATGAGGATAATTCATAATTTAAAGATGACATGATTTCATTCATCCCCTAAATTTTGGTTCATTGTGTAAATATATGGAATTTCTTGATTATAACTAATCCAAAAAAATTTAATTGGGCCTTGACTTATGTCTTTACTAAGATCTTTAATCATTCCATATATCTTGATTTTTTGACCTTGTATAAAGATGCCTAACCCTATGTTTGGGTCAAACTTCATATTCATGGTAATTAGGGATTAGGGATCTCTCAAAGTGAGTAATTCATGCCGATGCTTCATTCTTGCATCTCATTCTAGCATAATAGAATAGGGTTCCATTACACTTCATATTTCCTAATCTTAGACACACTTAAGTTTAGGGTTTATGTTCACATTTACATTTATGTTCATTGTTTCTATCAAGGTTTAATTACCAAACTAGGGCCTTAAACAAGGAAAATCCCCCATAAGAAAATCAATCCTATATTCTATTTTATAAGTCTTTTTATAGGTTTAGATCCATAAATTAGTTTGGAAGGGAAGAGGGATCCAAGTGTACCAATTCTAGTGAGATAGGATGACAATGATCAAGAGGGTTGCACAAGCCCCTGGGATCAAGATCCTATGGAGAACAAACATAGGCACAAAAGAACACACATGTGAATGATGTATGAAACAACAAAAAGATACAAACATACACTTCCAAAGAAATAAAGAAGAAAGAAAAAGGAAAAGAAAAAGGAAAAGGACTGGATCAAGCCTCACTATTTTTCCATCACTATGTGGATCAGACTAAGTTGTTTGTCCAAAAAATAATGTTTACATGTGAAACACGATGTCCACTATGAAAATAAAATGCACACTCACAAGGCCTAGTGGAAACTCAAGCAATCCACTAGGTGAGCCCCCAAAGAGGTGAGACACATATGCATGCGGTTGGTATGTGCTCACACACACAAGCAAGTGGCTATGGGAAAGTCATGTCTAAGTTTGGATCCCATATGCTAATGATACCAAAGCTATTCCTTTTGATAACTTTGATAAGATTCCACACAACATAAAAAATAGGATCTATGAGGGAAGTAAAATTTTGTATGCTAACACTCATGAATAAATAGGATGGCTCCACAGGCAAGCAAAGTGTGTTATACAAGGTGGACATATAATAGTTATTGTAAATGCCAAATAGTGTAAGGTATGTTCAAAGGGGTTTTTCTTAGTTCATGTAAGGTCTTAACTTAAGGTACATTTTTCCTAATGTCTCCAAGAGTGGACCCATCAAAGAATAGAAGATTCACAACTTAGGGGAAGTAGTGTATCACATCAAGCCACTAAGAGGAATATAATATGCTAAGAGAGATCATGCTCTTGAAGGAAATAACACCTAGTGTCACCACAAAGAGAAAGATGCATCACATGAAGTAACAATAACACACAAAGAAACATGAATTATAATTAAAATGCAAAAGTATAATGCCCCCACTTAAAAGAAATTGCTAACACCATGTTGTGAGAAATTACTTTAAAGTAGAAAATGATAAATGCTAACAATAAAGAGGACATTAGAAGTTGTGTCATGAAATGGGGTTTCCCCCAAAATGAAATCCCAAAATTACATAAGGGATCCATATATTTTGGGTCAGTATGTCTTTGCTACAATGTTATTATAGAGAGCTCAGAAACATCATCATGTCCCACATACTCATAGAATGGGAAGAATGACATAAAAAGAGAAAAAAAATAAAAAAAATCCTTTTGGATAAACATGGAAGATACCTAAATGTCTCAATTCCTTATATCATACGCAAAAGGAAAACAAAAGATAAACAAAAGATTAAGTTTTACAACATATAGAAGAATATAGATACAAATAGAGGAATTCCACAAAGAGAGAGATACATAAAATATAATATTACGAGGAGATCACATTATGCACAAGCAATCACACACATAAAAGGAAAAAAAAGGCAAGAATAGTAAGGAAAAAGTGAGTCAACCTATAGCAAGTCATCTGCATCTCAATCTTGTTCATCGTATATAGAAGGCAGACAATTAGCAAAAAGGGATGAAACCTCTAAAAAATGTGGTTTATGGTTTTAGGGGTTTATGTTTTAGGACATAGAACAACCTATTTTCCTACAAGTTTCACTCAAGGAAACCCAATAGATCTCAATCAAGGGATGAAATAAGGGAAAGAGATCTACTATAGCATGTCCTAGGGTGTGATTAAAGACATAAAGGGGGTTCACCACCAAGCTATGGCTTGGAAAGACAAGAAATATAAATGGTATATTCAAGAATTAAGTAAATGGCATAGAAATGAATTCAAATTAGAATATTAAACTGAGAAAGTATAGAGGTGGGTATGTGCAGGATCATGATGGGCCAAAAAGTGGCAATATGATGGGTATGTGGCTAACAACATTTTTTTAACCCAAAGTTGATGAAATGAAAAGGATTTTTAAAGGAGATTCTCAACTTCCCACCAATATAAATTATGCTTTACTTTGAATTTAATAGATTATTATTATTCATTTTCTATTTGAATTACAACTAAAGTCTTGATTGATAGGCTGATTGGAAAACATTTATAGTTTTCAAACAATATCACATTTTTTGAATCCCAAACATGATTCACATACTATAGGACTAAAAATAAAAAAATTGAATTTCATGAAGTTTTGACCAAGTTAAGGTGGTCAAAAATATGATTTTTAATATTTTTTAAAAGTTATAATAAAATAATAATAATTAACTATTTACTTGGAAAAAAATTACAAAAAAATATGCATCACATTGGGACATGAGTCCTCTACTTATATCTAAAATCTTATAAAAAAATATTATCATTTTATTGTGGTTAGGTGGTCAGATATACACCTATTTTTTTTTTCCTAAAATTTAAGTACTACTCCATTGAAATTTCAAATTTCCACCAAATAGATTTTTTTTTTTAAAAAAAAAACCTATTAGTTTAGAAATTACTTTCAATTTTCTATAGATTCTATTCTTACATAGTTTTGAAATAATATGGTTAACTTATTCAAATTTTTATGTCAAGTTGCCTAACTTTGATTTTTCTAATTTTTTTGCCACTTAAGGGCCTGTTTTTTCCATGATGATCCTGTGCATACCCAGGTGCACCTAAAAACTGAAGAGGCTTGAATGAAGGTCTAAAGTTTTGGAAATGCTACTTTTTGATGCACACTAGGAATCATACACTAATAAGGGAAATTCAACCCCTATTTAGGGTTTTGGGTCAAAACTGAAATCTAGAATTGCTAAATCAGGATCTACATAAAAAATCTAAAAATAGGTATACTAGGAATCATACACCACAAGTGGTGATTTAGTCCTAGTATTAGGGTGCCTCTAAAATTTTGATATCCTCTAGTGCTCTGATGTAACTTCCCTCCCACCAAATCTCTAGTTCTAAAACATTGACTTCTCCTCTATAGGTGACTTTCTATGATCTTGCAAACAAGGTGACAAATTTGACAACATGCAACCTGAAAACTTTTCTCCAATATTTCTCTTCAATGGATCTTCAACCTAAAACACCTAGATCTGCAATCACACATCAAGGAGGGGGAAAAATGATGTTTGTTAGTGGATATGGGTTTCCTTGGTTAAACTCCATTTTTTTAATCAAACATTGAAATCAAATCAAATAACATGAAGGAATGATGAATGAACAAATAAGCTATGTTACAACTCACCAAACCCTTGAAAAAAATTCTAAAAAGTTGTATGTAATGGATAACATGAATGGAGATCTTGAATCTTTGTTGAATGTTATGGATCTTGACTTGAATGCTTGCTTGAATCATAAAACCCTACATCACAAATGTTAGCTCAAAAAAAAAAAACATGATGCATGCTAAATTTGACATGATTATTGAATATTGAATGTATCTCCAAAATGCTTGATAATCAACTCTTGAATGCTCTTGTAAACTCTTGTGAACTCTTGTGTAAATGATCTTGATTTATTATGAAGTTTTAGGATGAAACTATGTGAAATAACCTTGTATTTATACTTATTTATGCCAAATTTCTTTAAATTACAACACTACAAGATGACATCAGATCTAGGAGAAATAAATTCCATGAAAATTTTGAATTTAAAATAGATCCAAGGTAAGTGGGACTCATATGCCAACTGTGGCATATGAGTTCCATTAGGCTAATCTTGGGACACATTTTTCAAGAAAGGTTCAATTTTATGTCAAATTCAGATCTAAGCCCCAAAATCTAGGTTGGACCCATACATCCAAGGTGGCGTATGAGTCCAAAATCACTAAATCAAGGTTATGTAATCTAAAATCATTAATTTATGATTGGTCAATTGATATATTCCAGGATTATCCTTAGAAAGATGCATTAATTAAGGCTTGTGGATGAAAAATAGGACCAAATAAGGTATAAACAAGCCCAATTTAAACAGGGAGGGCCCAAAAAAGGGAAAAAATGTAAAGGAATACATTTTCCTACACTATGGGATAATATCAAGTTTAGTACTAGGACAAGGCTATCTAATTCTTTCCCCCATTGTGTGCAAGAAAAGAATGAGCCAAGGTAGGCGATGAGAAAGAGCTCCTTGCATTTTTAATTGATTTGGAATGAATGTTAAAACATATAATAGTGAGAATGTTACGATCCTACAACTATTAAATGGCAAGGAGTAGAAGGGAACCCTTTTAAGAGACTATATCTATGATATCAAACATTTTAAATATTATTTTTAAAGAATTACACTCATCAATACTATGTTCAAGAACTCTATGATATCAATAATGAAACATGATTGTGTTCTTAGGATTTTTTTTTGGGTTTTTTCTCATGGGTGGTAATGTGATAATTCCTTGACTTAGAAGTATGTGTAAGGTTATTTTAGTTGTAGATGGCAGATGAGAATTTTAGCTTCTTTAGTTTGTCAGGCCTTTGTTGCTTGCTAGATTCACCGAATTATTGAGGAGGAGGACCTAATATTATCCTATCATCATTATCATTGTTATGAGGCATTGGTTGCACTTTAGGAAGAAGGACACTTAAGCTGGGAGGAGGATCTTGATATCCTATCTCTTTGGTATCTTGAATCAAGGTATTTGTTCTAAAAGTTGATGAATTTCATGTTTAGTCATTATGTCACATCCTTTCTTAGTTAATATCTTAAAGCATTAACCATAATTCTTTTTGAGGATGATGGGATTTTTGGTCACTTTTTTAGCATAGGACTGATGCACTTTATTTGAGGAACTATGATCTCTTATTGTAGGAATTTTAGGCTTAACTTGTGATTCAATTTCAAGATCAAACATCTCAAGTGGTGGGATGGTAGGGGTGTTGGTTGATTCATGGAAGGATAAAAGGATGCATTATTCTCAAGGTTATTAAGAAAATCATTTATCAAGTTGTTCATGCTATCATCATCTTCTCCAATGATTTCAACTTCACAAGGAGGACATGCATTAGGAGATGACTGAGCATGGGTGAGTTCATTTTCATTAGGATAATTTCCAAAGACACAACTTGACACATCCACTAATTATTTCAAGGACATCAAAAACTTACCAAAGCACATATCCATGATTAAATTCAAAGGGAACAAGTTTTTAGAATTCCTAAGCTTTAATATCAGATTTAGAGTTGCCTAGAAAAGTATACTAGGACCCATTCATCACTGGGAAAATGATTCCTTGGAGGCCTATAAAAACTAACTTTTATGAGCTTTCTAGTGATTTTCTACACTTCTTAGGCTTGCTAGTAAGCTATAGTATCAGTCTAGAAAGTTTCAAGAACTTCTGTTTTATGCATCTAGGTCAAATCATACATTTAGTGTAGTCATTTTTGAATCATTCAAAAATCATTTCAATACCAAGAATTATCATATTTGAAAATGTTTACATTTATGAAACTTTGCATAATATGGGTAAAAGTACTTTTCACTTCGACATACACAATGTTTACATTCACAAAGATTAGCTTAAGTTTGATAAAAGTTCTTTTCATTTTTGGAGGCACATTGTTTGCATTTTTTAAGCTTTACACAAATTGGATAAAAGTAAATTTCATCTTTGGATATACATTGTTTACATTGTTGTAGTATTGTATAAGATGGTTAGAAGTAATTTTCATTTTTGGTCAAATAATGTTAGGATGTTACCTTTCTAAGCATGCTAAGAAAAATTTCATCCCTCACACTTATGAGAATTATTTAGTGAAAGAGAATACAATGGAGGATAATCATGACAATAAAATTTGGTCTTCCCCCAATATATCTCTTATTCATGAAGAATATATTCTATGTTAGAAGATCAAACCAATGAGAGTTATGAGAGTCTTATTTTTCTCTCTTCCTTTACCTCTCCTACCAGGGAAAACATTATTGAATAAGAGAATGCCAACATTGATAAGAAAGACAATTCAACCATTGATGAGCCCCCTAAATTTGATGAAGTTATTTTAGAATAACCAACCATTGAATGTAATGAAAATATAGTTTGTAGCTCTCTTAAAAGCTCTCCTACTAGGGAAGATGTCATGGTGCAAGAAAATGAGAAAATTGACACATTTCTTTCAAAAAATAGTAATGTGGCTTCCTTAGATGAAGATGATGAAATGACATTAGACTCTCATGCACTAAGAAATCATGAAAATAAGGATAAATTTGGTGAAGTTATGAACATTGAGACTCTCTCAATTCTCTAATTCTTAGACCTCATAAAAATCCTTTAATCATTAGACCATCTAAGCCTCGACTTATCATTTATACACCTTCACAATAGCCACAAGTTTAAAATATACCCATGCTTATCATAGAACCACCTAAAAGGCAACTTGATAATGATAATGTTTCTTAGCAACTTTGTTACAATACCGTTGCTTATAAATATAACACTAGGAACAATCTATAACCAAGACAAACAACTCCATCATCCCTCCCATTGCCTCAACCTATCTTACTTAGTGCTCCCTGCTTTCCTTTACAAAGTGGAAAGGAGTATGATCTTGTTGAATATCTTCAAAATACTCTTGCTAAGATATCCTTATCGGACCTTATTCAAGCCTCACCTAGTTATTATAACATGCTTGAAAGTGATTTACAAAAATTTCCTACTCCTGATGTGCAAAAAAATGATGTCGCAACCCAAATTCAAGTTGTAACTCTATTCCATGATATGCCTCATGACATTTCCTATAATCTTCTCTTGGGAAGGCCATGGATTCATGCAATGAATGGGGTTCCTTCTACCATTCATCATAAAATTAAGTATGTTTATGGAAACAAACTTTACACACTCAGGGCTCATCCTAAACCTGAAAATTATTTGAGTGTTGAGAAATAAGGATTAGATACTTTGCAAGTATTCAAATCAGTTGCAAAAGTGGAAGTCATGAAGGAAGAAGAACATAAGAACATTGATGAAGTCACTAAGTTGTTATAAGATTATTGGGGATCCTTAGATGTCATATCTACATTCATGGGAGAATACAAGATCACAAAAAAGGATTCTGAAAGGGGTAAAGAAAAAGTAGTAATGTTAACATAAAATTCAAAAGCATGCACCTCAACCACTTTAGAAGAAGAAAATTACACAAAAAAAATTTGATGAAGTTGATTATGAGCAACCACTAAATCCAAAAGAAATGATAAATATTTATGGAAGAGATTATGAACTTATGAAATAACTTGGGTATAGTGGAAAGGGCTGTGGTGCTAGAGAACAAGGTATTCACATCCCTATAAAGATTAATACACAAGAAATGACTAATAGTCTTGGCTATTATACCCCCCAAAAAATAAACAATCTTTCAATCAATATCAACAATCTTACAAAGGATCCTTCTAAGCCAACTTTAACATTAGTGCATCATGAATTGATAGAAACTAGTGGTCGTGGTCACTGTCCTTCAAAAGAAATGAAAGAAACAAATAAGTCTTCACTTAAAATTAATATCATCACAGAAAGCACTCTTAGGACATGTCTTAGTAATTATTGGAATTAATTAGATTTACACCCTCCTTTAAAGAAGAGTACAAAATCTTGCAATCTAAAGAGTCTTGCATAAGTATGACACCTTGTACTAAGCAAGAGATATCTTTGTCACAAAATAAAGAAATATGCTCCACTATTGATCAAGAGGATATCTTTTCAAGATTCCTCCAAGATCATTTGGTATCTCTCCCTCCAAGAACACGATTTTTTTTTTACTACAAGAGTTAATTTTGTGCATATCAAAAATTTCATGGTCATTCTACTAATGAATGTAATACTTTGAGTAATAAAATTCAACATCTTAAGGATTTTGGTGCTCTTATGTTGAAGCACCTAGTTCCTCTTATTGATACTAATTTTCATGTTTCTCATCAATCATTTTATCTCACCTTTGTCTTGCACTAAGTGGGGGAAAGGGGTTTTGTTAGCCTTGTCCTCGTATGACACTTGTCATTGTATCTTTTGGGTAGTTGGCTTCCTTCCATGTATATATAAGACAAAGCTTGGGATGTGGACAACATGCCTTAAGCTGGCTCACATGTGACGTACTAAGTTATCTTTAGTATATAATTTTGGGGCACCCTCTTATTCATAATGTAGTTTCATTTGGGAACATATGACTTGGCATAGGGATTTTTGTGTAAGCTCTCATGTCTCCTTATACTTTAAAGAATATTACTCATAGTAATGGTGTTAGAAATCACTTTAAAGTGGCCATACATTGACACTCATGTTTCATTGTGTGATTTTATTTATTCTTGTGATGTGTCTTTTTCTTGGTAGTGTTAATGGGTTTTATTTCCTTTGAGATCATGGTATTTATTTGAATTTTCCTATATTGGAGATGTTAGGCACAATGTTTCCTAAGAATATACCTTACAAAAATTAAGAAAAAGATCCCTTTGAACAAAAAGCTTTACTAACATGTTCATAAGCTCAAAGTTTCATTTTGTGGTGCCCTATTGAAGTTATCAGAGGGATAACTTTGCTATGGTTAGTATGATGAGATTCTACACAAAGGCATGACTTTCTCACTAAGCCACTTTTATGGGGGCTCACCAAGTGTAAGGCTTGAGGTTCCATTAGCTCAAAGTGAGCGAGCATTTTGGACACACAGTTGAGACCTGATCCACACCAAGTTGGATAGACTGTTGAGGCTTGATCCACCCCTTTTTATTTTTATTTTTGTTTTTGTTTTTTGTTTATTTGTTATTTAATTCTTTGACACTACATATATGTTTATCTTGTCTTATTGCTACATATCAAATGCCTTGCATGTATCCCTTCATGCTTATGTTGGTTTGATGTAGGATCTTGGATCCTAGGGGCTTGATTACCCTCCTTGATCTTTGTCATCCTATACCCTCCACATTGGTACATTTGGACCTCTCTTGAATGTATACTTTAGTGTGAGTTTGAAGCAAGTTCCTCCTCTCAATAAAGTGGGGACTAAATGTAGTGTAGAAAAAAATTATTCCTTTTTCACACTTAATTTGGGAAAAATTAATATTAAAATGAGCCTAACTATGCCTTGATTTAGTGTTGTAATATGTTTTACACATTGAGATTAAGTTTAGGACCCTTTTTAAACTAAATAGACTTTATTGTGCCTTATTTAGGGTGTTATAAAGTGTATCTTTACACTTTCACACTAATCTATGGGTTTGTTTATTAATTAAGTTTAATTATGCCTTAATTAGCCCCTTTAATTCAAATCCAAGCATAATTAAGTGCAAATTATGAGGGATACAACCCAACATTCTTAAATGGAATTACACAACACTTAATTTTTTAAGGTGTTTGTCCTAGGTTAGTGACCTTCAACCCATTCACCATATGGTGAATGGGTCCTCACTAGGTCCTAGGACCCTATTTTACATGATATGTCATCTTTCCTGAAGTATGTACTAGTTAAGTGAGTTAGGACCCATTTTCCACATGGTGAATGGGTCCTCACTTAGACCTAGGACCCCCCCTTGGGATATGTTTTTGGCATTATTTTAATGATTTGAAATCCTATACTTGATGTCAGCTTGTGTTATTTGAATTTCAAGAATTAAGGATAAGATATGTAAAAATATATAGTCATTTCACTTAGTTTCACCTAGAAATTTTGATTCAAGCATCCGAAGAGTTTACAAGAGCATTGATAGAGCATTCAAGATTACTTATAAGGAATTCAAAGGAATATTTGTAAAAGAATATTGTAGCAATCAATATCCATTTCATCATGTCAAAGGGATAGTGCATCATGCCTGTTGTTGAGCTAATGTGTTGATGTATCGTTCAAAATCCAATTCAAGGATTTTTTCATATCAAGGTTCATGATCATGATCTATATCCATTGAGGCCACTTCATGCATAATTGTTTATTTGTACTCCAAGGTTCAATTGAGGTTTGGTGAATTGTGACATTCCATTTTGTTCATTCATCATTCATTTATGCATTATTTTATTTCAAGGCTTAATTACCAAAATGGGGTTTGACCAAGGAAAACCCCTATTCTCTAAAAAAACAACATTTTATCTCCTTTGATGTGTGATTATAGATTTTAGGTTGAAGATCATTTGGAGAGAAAAAGTTGTAAAGTTTTCAAAGTTGTCACCTTTCTCGCAAAATCACAAAAATTGAACTATAAATTTTATTTCTAGTTTTTCAATAGTCTTTGAATATGATCTGGGAGTGTTGGCATTGAGGAAAAAAACCTAGTAAGTATTTTTCTAGAGCCCTATCTAGGATCCATTTTCCACTAGGAAAATGAGTCCCGATTGAGGCTCAAACAATCACTTTTTGCAACAAGTACACAATTTTCACCTCTTCTAAACTCTCCCTAAAGTCTATAGGTTTCATTAGTATTATGATTTATCTTCTAAATGCACTTTATAGCTTGTAATTTGGAGTTTATTTTCTATGTTAAATATTTCTCGCAAAAGTGTTATTTAGTTCATACCCTTGTCCTTGCATAGATAGGAAATTTGCTGATTCATATATTGATTTGGCTCATCTTGTGGTGATTAGTCACTTCATGGTTTGGATTTGATTTCCTTTAATGGAATTAGAAAGATAGGTCCATTCATTCCATTTTATCACCATTTTGGGGCTAAGTACCTATTTCCTATGTTTCATTTCCAAATGATAACATAAATTATTTTTTCGCATCGAACATTTTTTTATCATTTTATAATTTCACATAAAGAATTTTTTTCAACATTTCAAATTGAAGAAAATAATTTACAACATAATATATATTTCCATCTCTATTTTCTTAAAATGAAATTTACATCGAATAGACAAGGTAAAGCAAATGCTTCAATAAATTTGTTTCTCTAAGCGAACCTATTAACCATTCGTACATTTCACAAAAGAAAAAATATTTCTACCAAATTGCAAGTTAAATGCAAATGATATGATTTTCAATGGTGTGTGCGCGTTCTAAATTACATTGTCCTTACCATTCGTTATCCGACTAAATATTCCTAGCTCAACCATGTTGTCAGTCTTCAACATGTTCCCTCATTCACACACTTGCACTTGCAAAATTTCATCAGTAACCATTAACCAATGCTCA
Organism: Sequoia sempervirens; assembly: GCA_007258455.2. Lineage (NCBI taxonomy): Eukaryota > Viridiplantae > Streptophyta > Pinopsida > Cupressales > Cupressaceae > Sequoia > Sequoia sempervirens. Next base: position 23,442 of record VDFB02281323.1, read on the forward strand.
TAATGAAAAGATTCCATTTTATATCATAACATTGACCTTTCATATTCAGTCATAAGAATATAAATATATTTCAAATGTTATTGAAATCTTAAATTTATGAGAAGTCAACTAATAAATTTCATTTTCCATAAGCATTTAAATATCTTAACATTTATTAAATGCAAGCAAAATTTTTGAGACATGATAAAAAAATATTATCCTAAATTGACATATTCTACTTGTAGAGTAGCCATACTATTGGGAAGAATCATGTCTTTCACCCTTACATATTATTATTTTATTAAAATATTTATACATATGGGGGGACCATTCTTTTCTTATTTGTACCTATTTTACCCCAATGCTATAACTTTAACGTTTAAAAGTGTGGGGGATCATGTTTTCCCATTTTCTATATCCCACACGTCAATGATTACATCTCACTATTGGATACATTTCGCTAATAGCTTCATTTAATATTTAAATTGTATGGAAACATGATTTCCACTGTTCTAAATTATGGAACCATATTCATACCATGGAGAATCACCCAATTATTTTGACATTACATGTATATTTGTGGGCTCTTGCCCCTTATCATGACTTTATGCCCTCTATTTGATCTTTATTTATTCTACTTTAGACCCTATACTAAAATTTGTATGGTCATTGTTTTAGATGATACAATGGGGGAATACAGGTATGTTGATACCTCATATACTTATATCGATATTACCAAGCCACTTGATCTTGCACTTCAATTTTATTTTCTATGTAAGTGACAACATTCCTATTCTCTAATATTATCTTTAGATTTCAATTTTTTTATATGATAAATTCTTCACACGTGTATCTTTATGCTTATATTTATATCTGATTTGATTATTATATGGTATTATATGATTATGTGTGTGTATGCCTTGATTTGGAACAAAAAGAACTAAACCGATAAAAAATAAATGGCATAATCCCAATCCTACAACATCTCTAATTGACCTAAGAAATGCATAAAATTGGTGAAATGAAATTGAGATTCTCACATAAAAAATGTTGACTCCTATATCATATGCTCAAGATTATTGAATTTTTTGAGAGTTGGTATAGTTTAACATTCCGACAACATGAAAATTATTTGTACCAAATTATAACTCTTAGAAATAACTTAAGAAATGGGGGATTTATATATTTTGGATGAGGATTAGGGATGAATAGGATTTCAATTTTTGCAATAGATGGGGGTTGATCCATTTGTAAAATAGAAACAAAAGTCTACTAGTATCATCTTATGATTAGTACACTTGATTACAACAAATATGGAAAGGAGATGAAAGGTGATGAATGAAAAAGTTAAATTTTAGAGCATTACACATTTGGAACCGTAAGCAAGTTACAATTTGTTTATTTTCAGTAAAATTTATGAGATTCAACAAATGATTACTAAACCAATTAAACCTAATGATGAGGAGGATTTTATATTTTTTTTTTTTTGTATTTATTTAATTTATGGGGGATTGTTGAGGGAATGATTGATTTAATTAAATAAATATGATTTACTAAATTAAAGACACAACTATAAATAGAAAGGAAAAATTAGACAAATAATTAAATAAACAAATAACTTATTTAATTCATGTTGAGAGAATGGTTAGAATTATTTTGGATTAAAAAAGTAGGGATTTTGAAAGAGCCTTGATCCCTTTTACAAACAAAAAGATATAGCGATCAACATATAAAAACAACAAGGAACCAACAAGGAACAACAGTAAGATGGGATAGAAAAAAACAAGTAGAACAACAATAGAGCTACCAAAAACTGAGCAACAAGAAAAGCCACCCAACCAGCTCATGGTTGTTTAAAAAAAAATTCAAATATTTTTGTTGTATCATTATACAAGGGTTGTTCTCCACAAAAAAAATCATCTTTTTTTACAGGAAGAAGAAACAATACCACTAACTAGACTAGTCAAACTTAGAGTATCAATAGAGGGGTTTGTTAAAGAGGGATATCCCTTAGAATCTTCTTTCTAAAGCTCTTGAAAGGGATAAGTGTAATCCTCTACAACAACAAACCTCTTCTCCTTTCCCTTCCAAATAAACTGTTGTTTAATTTTCTTTGAGTAGGTAAAGGAGGCGTGACCCACTTTACCACAAGAATGACAAATAACTAGAGAGTTTTAATATTTAATTTGTTGCACCCACCTACCAAATTTTAAAGATAAGGTTATCTAAGTAGGGAGAACGAGATTATTCTACACTAACACACAAAATATAGTGGACAACAACCACTTCATGGATTTGGTGATCTTATTCATATTACAGAATTTCCCAAAAGAATTAGAAATACTCATAAAATAATTATTATAAAACTCCAAAGGAAGCCCTAACAAGCAAACCTAAATAGGAAACTGAAAAGTATCTATCATAGGTTTGAATCTAGGAAACAACCTTTGAAAATAGAGGCCATTCTAGCCAAGAAACCAAGGTCCTTCAAAAAGGACCTTTGAACAACCTTTCTCACAAGAAAAAGAAAAGAGAAAGAAACCATTGAGAATAACAATTACCTTAACTTGACCTCTATTCTTCCAAAGCCAATTGAACCATCTTCTTACAATATTGATGTTGGGACGAAAGCCACAAAATATCCCAACCAAGGAGCTCTTAAGCCAACCCAAAGACTCAGAAAATAGATTTAGGAATATCAATTTGAGCTTATGCACCATTCATACGAGCTATAGAACTTCCATTAGTAACCTCACAATCAAAATCAAGCAACTAGTTAGACGTACCACCCACCTCCATAGCATGAAGCTCGTCCAAAGCAGTGATGCAACCATAGGAGAGGAGGGTAAATCAACCTGAAGTGTTCTCAAACTCCCAACCCTACAAATAATCCCATCAATGGGAGGTCAACAAGTGTAGGGGTAAAAGGGGAAATAATAGGAATGGGTACTTTAGAAGGATAAGGAGACAAAATACCCTCCTTAGCAATAGTAGGGAGAAGAAATCCATTTTTGAGCCCTAAAAATAGAGCATTATCATGATTTTTCTCCACAGAACTCATCTGAAATCCTTTGTGCCTCTAGATGGTCTTCAAGAAGGATATCAAGGAGAATCTCATCCTCCTCAATATACCCATCACAAAACCAATCCTTAGGATAACCATTAGCAGGAGCATCATTCTTAGAAGAGTAAAACTCTTCCTCTTCCTAACCATGAGCCCACAAGTTTACCTCAGAAGAAGTAGGGTATCCTCCTCATCAAACATAGATGACACCACATCTAAATCCCCTTCATCAACATCATTGTCCTCATCCCCATTGGACAAGGAAGAATGGCTAGTGATAGGGGATTTATTCAAAGAAGAGGAAAACTCGTGAAAACTAGGAATCATGAAAAAATGGAAAAGGAGGGAGATGAAAAAGAAAGGATGAATGACAACAAAAGAGGGATGAAAAATAGTGACAAAAGAGGGGAAAGAGAAAGAGAAAAGGATATTCCAGCCAACAGGAAAAGGTGAGGGAAATGCTAAATAGAGTAGGGGTACTACCATAGTAGTGGTTTACACTTTCTGGGAGATCTTGATTTTTGCTGAAATCACATATTTTTAGAAATTATAATGATTTAAGCCTTGAAAAGTTTTATTTAAAGGATTCCAATTGAAGAGGGTTTTATCAAACCACCTTAGACTAAGACCCCTTGGATAGAACCCTGCTAGTTTTAAACCATACCTATATGCAAATTCTCCTTTACACCCTATCAAAATCTTGGGCAAAAAACCACTTTTGATTTTACCTTTTGGGATCAAATAGATTCATCTGTTGTGTGCTTTTTTTAAGTACTTGGTCTATATAATAAACTACACAAAAGTATAATTTTAATTAGAGATTTGTTGATTATTATATTTATTTTCCAGTCTCTTGTGTCCATGGGTTTTCACCAAGAGAAGTAGGCTATGTGGAAAAATGAGAGATTATAAAAATAAATAAAAAATGGAGTGCACTAAATCATTGAAATTCTTTATCTAGCTTAAAAACAAATTTGAATTTCAGTAGCCACAAAAATATTGTGCTTTATATAGATGGAACTAATATTAAGATTGTAATTGGTTTGAAAGCCAAAACAGGTAATGAAAATGTTCAATGAAACACTATCTAACCAGTGGGAAGCACTAAGATCTCCCAGTTAAATCCAAATTCAAAAAGAAATTTAAATTTGTATCCTTCATGGACAAAAGGTTATGTTTACACGGTGGCGTCCTCTGCAAAATGTTGTTTCATGAAAGAAACTGGTTTTTCGAGGGAGATGGAAAAAGTGTAATCTAATTCCAATTTTTAGAAAGAATTATATTTAGAATCTTAAAAACGTTATTGAAACTATAGTTTTGTATAATTTTCAAATTCCTCACCAGTTTTAGTTACTATGATTTGCCCAGTGAAAGATTGAACAGAAAAATATTTCATTGTCCAATTTGGCCAAAAATTGTAAACCACCATTGTGGAATCACTTGTAGAGCTAGAAAAAAGGATCGATAGACTGGGGAGGATGCCTATAAAAGAAGCCACCACAACCACTAGGAGTTGAGATGACATGGCATAAGGCCCAAGGCTTGGCTTAGGACCAAGGCAAGAAAGATAAAAAATCAAAAGCTTGGACAGAGTGGGGGTGAGTGGGAGCAGGTAGAAGGATATTCAAATTAATGGATATAATTATTAATTAAAATCTTTTGATATATTTAATTAATATTATAAGAATAACTAAACTAATTAACTAAATAAATATTCTTTATTTAGTTAATATTATAATGAGATATGTCAGATAGATTTTAAATTATGATAGAAAAAATATAGGTATGTATTTTTAGGTGTCTACAATATACCTACAATTCTATTTACTTTTATTTAATATTTGTTCCTATTATAACAATTGTCTAGGGGAGGGTTATCCTAGAACTAAAATTTCTATATTTAGCTATGAAAATATACATAATAGGAGAGAATACATAATCTTATCATTTGAGGGTCCATTAATTCATGTCAATGTCATAAAATATTTTAGTGTTTTTAAATATTTATTTACATGTACATTCTTGTGAGTTCTACATAATTTGTGATATATGATCATCTTAGGAATCATATGTCACTAAAAGTGAAGGTAAAGCACAATAGAAAAATTGTGTAGCCTTCTAACTTTGCATTCAATTTTATGTTTTTATAGACATTCTTTAATACATATACATAGTGAAAAAATACATGGTATTACACATTTTGAGCACATTCCACTAGCTTCTTTATTCATTACACATACACATATCCCTTCATATTTATTTCAACAATATCAATTTATAGATACTCTTATCCATTCATCTTATTTACATGCTTATGATGCATATTTATGAGCTTGCCTCCAATTAGTGATGTGCAACTTGCATTTAGTTTTTATTATATTGTACAAAAAGTCCACAAATGGAGGGGTTATCTTGTAGTTATACAATTTTCCTTTAAAATTTAAAATTTACAAGAATAGATTTGATTTTTGAGCTCCTTCACCCTTCTACTTTGATCCAATTAAATACACTTTTAGGCATGATATGTTGGCATTGCAAAGTATTGAAAGGCATTCAAAGGATTCATCCTAATGATTGAGTTAAATTACAAGACAATCATTTTATAGAGCAATCAAACTTGACACTTTTTTATTTGAAACATTAATAAAGAATGAAAATATGTATTTTAGATGCTTACATACTCAATTAGCTTAAATTAATGTAAATGTGAATTTTGTTTATTTGCTTACCCATATAATTTTTAGGTCTGATTTGGCAATGTATTCATTGTTCAAGTGTTACCTACTTTTGGTCGTTTTAATTACCTCGTAGAGTTCCATTATAGGGGCATGGTGGGGCATTGACCTCATTGTCCTCTCTTCCTTGTCCCAAATCAGCTGTATCTATCTCATTATAGTTCACTTGCTTTGAACTGGCACTGGAAATTCTTGGTTTGGCTAGATGGCCCTGGTTTGTGTTGTAGGGTTTTATATTGAAAGATCTCAATCTTGGGTTTGTAGGCTAAAACAGCTGAGTTTGTGTGTGTTGTGAGTTTTTCGTTGAAAAGATCTCAATGGATCAGGGAAGTCCACAGTTCAGGTAAATAACACTTTGGTTTCAGTTCTTGTCCCCTTTTCTTGCATTGATAGTCATATTTTCTCCTTTATATGGTGCCAGTTAATTCTTTCCATTGATTTGAATGGTTTGAAACTCCCTTAGGTTATGGGTTATTAGAAGAATTGTCTAGGACTCTGCAATTGTCTGAGAAAACCTAACCAATCTAATTTTAGTTCAAAGGCAATATGAGCCTTATTCCCATTACTGTTTAGTTTGATCAGATGAGGTCATGTTATAGAATTAGAGTGTCTAAGGTTCTAAAACAAATAGGGTTTGGATTTTTAGGATCTCTTGCAAAATGTTTGAAAATGTTGCTCAATTGGAACTACAAGCGGCCACAAAGAGCCCAAGGGAGAGGATAACTAATTTGGTGACCTATTTATGGGATGCCTCAGTATTGGAGTCAGGTTGGAAGTATTTGATATTGTTTTGAAGTTTTTTTGAATTGAAGGAAAGCAATTGTGATTGAGTGTGAATTTTTTGGTTTTTGCATTGAAGTGATGTTTTAATGAATTGATCATGGCACTGTAATTTGTGTAGGAGGTAGAGTAGTTGTTCTTCGAGCATTGTGTGGCATTAGATAGTTTCCTTATTCAGTTTCAAGCATTGTTTGTAATTAATTTTGGTTTCCATACTGTTGCTGGTCTGAACCAAGCAATTTGTGAGTATGGAGTGTTAGTTCACTTTCCCACCATACATATTGTACAGCCCTTTGGGAACAATGGCTAGACTCCATAGATGTACATATAGTAGGGTTTAGGGCCTTTGAAAGCACAAGCGCTACTGTGGGAGTCTTGACCTAGGCGAGCCAAGGAAGTGTTCGGCTAGGGAAGACCTTAGTGTAGAGCACTTGATTTGTAGGGGTGTCAATTTCCTAAAAAATTACCTTTTGGAGAAGGCAGGTATGAGTCTTGCCAAGACATGGTAAGGAGAAAGAAACTCCAACAATCCATCTAGTGAGGGAAGGACTTAACAGTTTGCCAGGAAAGGGCTTAAAAGACCTAGTTTTGCTCATTTCCAGGTTAGGGTTTTGTATGAACAGTTGAGACCCAAGACCCCAAAAATCCTTGAGAGGTGGGCATATGAACTAGGAATCCCAAGAAAAGATTGGGGTGTTCTTTGGAAAGTCTTGGAAAACAAACCTGATTTCTCGGAGAAGGAGACCTAATAGGGTTATTAGGGCTAGTAGCCTCTTAGGCCTAATAGTGGGGTTTGGTGAAAGTGACCTATAGATGGAGCTAGGTGGACCCCTAATACAAGTAGTAGGATGGATTGATGACTTTAGAAGCACCTCCACACCCCTGTAAAACTAAATTCAAGAATTTGGAGGATTAGTAGCCTTTAGGGTGGATTAAGGGCTAAGGCAAGTGATTCAAGATTGCACCAAGTCTTGACTTGGTAGGAGGATCAATGTTGATAGTTGGGTTGGGAAGAGGAAATCAGGGGACCCTAAGAAGGAAGAGGTCCTATAGGTTGCAAGTGGGGGAGAGACACCCTAGAGGTCTTCCAAGCAAGACCCAGAGCATGAATCAGTGATTGATTCATCCAACCTCCCTATCACTGAAGAGGAGAGCGCAAGGCGTAGGGTACTACTTCAATGTTTTCCTGTCATGAAGAGCACAAGGAGGGTATGTAGGCGTAGAAACTGGAGGCCAACATTACAGCAGAAACAGATATTAGAGTCCGTCTGGGCTAGTGGAACCAGAAAACCATCCGAAGCCCACATAGCTCAGATTACTGCTTAGCTGCAACGATATGGGCTAATCAAAGCCAAAAATGTTTTATATTGGTTTCGAAATGAAAATGCCCGAGACAAACGCAAGAAAGAACAGTCACAAACCACAAGTACGTGATTTTCTTACTGATATAGTTCTATATATTATTACAGAAAATTATATTTAATAAAATGTCATGCCATATAACTTGGAAACGGTTTAAATAATGGTGGTTAAAAAGATTGTTTTTTTTTTCTGTGGAATTAGGTTTTATATACATAATATATAGATAATCTGTATGTTAACTCTTATCTTACGATAAATTACTGAATATAGTGTAGAAGATTGAACGAAAAACATACAAAAATCCAAATCCTATGCCCAGGTTAGGGTAATCAGTTTGAAAAGAAGATCCTGTGGCTTTAAAGTTTATTCAAAGTATAATTTGTTTAGATTTTTTTTTTCTAAATTATTTCGTTGATATAGAAATATATTTGGCAGCTCCCAAAAGCCCTGCACAATCAAACAAGTTGGAGGACAAGATTTCTGTAGAGGTAAGTAATATAATTTCTTTTAACAATTTTTCTTATTTGATAAGAAAATCATTGCATTATAAAACCTATCTATATTACTCATAACTTTATCAATTCATGTCCAG
>VDFB02281324.1:0-161021 GCA_007258455.2 Sequoia sempervirens
GCTTCTTTTGCAAACATGAAGTGTCGTAAGTCCATTTATACATGAGTTAAAGAAAATGTCAGTCAAACCTACAAATTCCCTGTTAGATCTATCCATGCATCATCAAAATATCATGATATTCATATTTGGAGCTCATTTGGACCATAAACATTAATGTGTGCTTCAAGGGTGTGAGCGCCAGAAGGCGGAAAGATGATAGAAGAAATCTAGAAGGCAGACAGTGGACAGAAGCCAAAACAACCGGGAAGAAGGTGGGCTCCCGAATGTTCAAAACAGCTGGGAAGGAGGCAGGCTCCTTGATGTTCAAAACAGCTAGGAAGGAGGCAGGCTCCCGGATGTTCAAAATAGCCGAGAAGGAGACAGGCTCTTGGAAACTGCCACGGAGGGCTCGGGTTCCGGAGGGCGGGAAGGAGATGGCCGTCGGATGTTCGAAATGACCAAAGAGGGACGAACTTCCAGAAATGGCCATGGAGGGGCCGTGCTCTGGAGGCCGGAAGGGAGGTGGCCACTGGAAGTTCCAAAACGGCCACGGAGAGGCGGAGCCCTGGAAACGGCCACGGAGGGGCCGGGCTCCGGAGGCCGGAAGGGAGGTGGCCACCGAAAGTTCCAAAATGGCCACGGAGAGGCGGAGTCCCAAAAACGGCCATGGAGGGGTCGGGCTCCGGAGGTTGGAGGGGAGGTGGCTGCCAGAAGTTCCAAAATGACCACGGAGGGGCCGAGCTCTGGAGGCCGAAAGGGAGGTGGTCAGTCGGGGTTCCAAAACAAATCTCACAGAGAGGAGGCCCCTGGAAACAACACTGAGGGGGCTCTGCCCTGAGGGCTCTGGCGGGGAGGTACTCTAAGTTCCAAAATGGCCAATGAGAGGCTGAGCCCCTAAATGGCCATGGAGGCCAGACTCCCAGAGGTCGAAAGGGAGGTGGCTCGCCTAAGTTCCAAAACAACAAAAGGGGATGAAGTTCAAAACCCTTTCACCTCAAACTTAACCAAACTTTGACTTAAAACTCAAGTACCATTTAAGCATTATCAAACACATCCCATCAAAAAGTTGTCCCTAAAGCCAAAATGTGGAACCGGACTGACCGGGTGGTCCATGGATGTTTCGGGAAACACCCAAAGCAAGACAAAAAGCCGAAGGGGATGGGATCTTATTCCGCAGATTTGAATACCCCAAGTAGGTGAATCTAGGTAGGGGAATTTGATCGTTTGATGACACATGACCAATTTGGGCTTGGAAATGGGGCACGCAAAATAAGAAAGGAGCAAAGCAGCCTGTCGAGAGCGAAAAAAAGGGGGTTCTTGCCTACGGTGGGGCGTGTGTGCAAAACATGCACAACAAATGGCAACTCGCTGGGGAAATGCTCGAGAGCATTTTGATGACAAATTGGAATCATGAACCCAAAATCTTTGGTTTTGACCTTCACGCTAGGGAAAACAAACCAGACGCCCAACCAAAGGATCAAAACCATTAGCCAACCCAACCTTCAGTATGCTGAAAATCCAAGTGTGTGCAATTGCATTAATTCCCATTCTTCAGTTGCTACAGGAACCCAAGCTCCGTTTAGTTAAGCTATGTAGTTTATTCTAACTCCAAAAGCATCTGAGACATTGCCTCGCTGCTAGTCAGGCGTCCATAGCCTAGACGAGGTTATCGCTATGATTCTCCCGAACATTGCTCTACTGTCGGCCGGGCGTCCATAGCCCCGGTAGAGTTGCTCGGATACCCTTGAAAAGTTGAATTTTGTTTTCTTTTAATTTTTAGTGTTTTCTTTATTTCTTTATTTTCTCTTTTCAGCTCTTTTATTTCAACCTGCAAGCATTGAAGCTCACGCTCAGGGCTGAGAATCACAGTGGCGCTGGAGTAGAATTTTAGATTTTTCACTTAACTAGACTTCACAAAAGGCCCTATAGTGACCATCGAATTCTTAAGATGTGTAAGATCTATAAGATTTCAGAATACGTCAAAGTTAGACTAAACCAATAGCTTATCCTCTTTGAATCAAACACCTAGATCGCTTGACACTAATAGAAGACCTTCACCATCCATTCTGAATACTTGATTAGAGTTTGACAAAGAAATACGTGGAACAACCCCAGGCGATAAGTATGGTTGTTGTGTGCACAAACGTGCCCAACTAAAAGAGGAGGGACCCCGAGCAAAGCAGCAACAAAGCGAAAGCAAACGAAAGGAAAACAACCTACAAAGCAAGCAACCTACACACACCAACTAACCTAAAGAAAGCAGGAAAGCAAAGTATTTACAAGAAACCTATGCTACTCAAAATGGGCTATGTACAAAGATATTTACAAAGCACTATGTTCAAGCACGACAAACCAACATTAACATTCATTGGATTTCGTAATGCATGCATGAGCAAACAGGAAATCGTTATCGTTCTTAACCATGCAAACTTTTCTTTATATTCTGAAAAAAGAAATTCAATGTTGCAGCACTCAAGTTCAATCATGTCATCATGAAAAATCAGCAATTGAGGAGTCTCACCAAACCCATGGTTAATCCATAAACAGGTTCGTTTCCCTCATTCCCATAATCAAAATAATAAGTGTAGTTATGAGAAATGATAGGGGCAAGGAAGGATAAAACCTAAATTTCATCACACAAAGGTGGCAACGTTGGACAGTTGAGAGCAAGCATAACATCCTTGATTGTTGCATTGGCAGCTTCGAGTGGGCGCGGTGGAGGGTGTAGCACTTTGGACATTAAGTGTGCATAAGGCTGGGAGGACGGGGCATCAAACAACTCTTCCAAGCTGTGAGCAAGATCCACAGTCCCAATTGGTTGTTCTTGAAGGAGGAACACATCGCCTTGTCGATCATCTGTAATCTTGGTGCCCTTTTGATGGTCGTCTTCAAAAGGTAGCATTCTGTCCCATTTCCCTTCCCAAGTGTTTACCTGATTTTTGTGATGTTCAATGTCATGGGATGATGACATGCATGAATCTGTCTCATTGTAGCTCTCCGGTTGTGAAGGAAAATCTGCAAGGATTGAGGTGGAAGGACCCTCAGTTGCAACCCGCAGTTGACCAAGCTTGTCGTATTTGTTGGCAGCCATCGAAACACCTCCACCTTTATCTTCTTCCTTTTGTTGTTCATGTATCTCCTCATGGCGCCCACTTGTTTCCTCTTGGTCACTATCGATGTAAATGGAGAAGGAGCTCCTCTCCAAATTTGGAAACTCTAGTGCATTACTATTCGGGGGCTCAAGGAGTATGTATTCGTCATTGTCGTCTTCTGGGATGTGCTCTTCCTCAACATGAGCATACCTCCGTAGTGTAGCTCCTAATGGAAAGAAGTCATCAATTGATGGAACCTCATCAAGGGGACCAAAGTCTACTGCATAATTTCCCTCCAAAGACTCGTCAAAAAGCCCATCGTCCATGGCACATAACTGCTCTTCAAGAGGAAAAACTTCTTGATGACTGGTGGATAGCATTCCCACTTGATCTACTTCATCGCTCTGAAGTCTGAAACTATATCGTTGTCCTTCTTCTATTGCTGCCCCAAGATCCTCTTGAGGACTACCTTCAACTGAGTCATTCGTTGATTTGGGATTTTGGTCTTCTTCTTCAATCCTTGAAGTGGCTGCGGGAGGTGATGTGCTTGGTTGTGCCCCTTGTCCTTTGACTTGCTCAATGGCCTCTTGGCATAGCTTACATGTGAGCTCTAAGTGCGATGAATCATGGAGTCGACACCAATTTGGGAGCAACAATATCTCCAAATCCACTTGGTATTTCAACTCAGTCCAATCCCTCGCTAGCCTCGAGACAAGCTGGTCATATCTTTCCACTAGTGGGTCCTCATCATCATTTGGGAAGGAAGGTGAATAGTAGACATGTGTGGCAAGTGGTTGTTCCCGCTCCTCCAAATTTGCATTTTTAGATGCTTGATCATTTTCATTCATGAAGGAGAGGTCCTCTAATATAATCTCGCTTATTTCTTTTCCATCGTTCTCTATTGTCCCAAGGCTATCAACCTTTTCCTCTTTCTTATTTTCAACATCTTCATTTGCTGCCCCAGCATACACTACTGCAAACTCTTTTGATTCATCTTCAACTGCCAATCCGTCTTCTAGAGTAGGGGACTGCTTTTCTTCAACGAAGGAAAAAATTTCTGATTTGTTTCTAGCTGATTGTTCATCAAGGTAGCTTGTTGTCCTAAGGAAATTATCCTCTTCCTTTTGGATCTGATCCTCTATGTCTGTTATCTCAGCACTAGCCTGTGTCAGATTTCTTGATTCATCTGTGGTTTGTTGTCCTCGAGCTTCCAACAACTTTCCCACCTCATGGCATGAGTCCCCTTTACTAGGAGATGGCTGCTCCAACTTGTTCACATGATCCTTGACTTGGGCAATGACATTTGTGCATGATGAGCAAGTGAATTCAGAGTGGGGTGCATTGTGAAATTTGCACCAACTTGACATCAATATTTTCTCCAATCTTGGTCCATCCTTGCTGCTTAAATGTTCCTGGATCAGCTCCTTGAATGCCTTGGCTGCCATGGTTGTCAATTCTTCCTCCGAGTTTGCAAGGGCTAAAGGCTGATATATTTCCCAAAAGGGAATTTCTCCCTGCAAGACCTTCTCAATTCTGTCCAAGAATGTTAGACACCCCAATTCACTATGCTTGCAAGTGCAATGGATCCGACATCTATCCGCCAACGCAAATTGCTGCAATGGCTTCTTCAGTCTCTTGTTCAAATTTGTATGCAGCCGAGTGATGGCAATTTGTGCATCCTGCTTCATTTTGACTCAGCTTCTTTTGCCTTCAAAATTTTCTGATTTTTACCATTGAAAGAGATCTCCCTATCTCATATTTCTTCTTTGCAAGTGCTCCTTTCGATTTCCAACTTTTAGCTTTGTAGCCTCAACATGTCATGCCCTCCTTCTAGCGCTAGTTCTGTTGATGGCGTTAGGAGGAGGAGGGTATTAAATGAATCACTTCCAACCTTCAGCTTTGTATTCCCAACGTGTCAGCCCTCCTTCTAGCGCCAGTTTTGTTGATGGCGTTAGGAGGAGGAGAGCATAAGATGAATCACTTCCAACCTTCAACTTTTTATTCCCAACGTGTCACCCTCCTTCTAGCCCCAGTTTTGTTGATGTGTTTTTTATGCACTTCTCAACACAGGCAGTGCGTAGGTGCATTACCTCTCTTGAAAGACAATCTTCCACAATCAGATTGCAGAACACTATCCAAAGGTCTCTAATGTCAGGTCTTGATAGTGCTTGGAATATCTCAGTTGTTTGATGTGATTTGCTGGAATCACAAGGCGGTCTTACAGATGAGTTACAAAGCATGGGAAGTTGGGTTTGCAAATACAGTTTCAAAGTGTTGGAAGTGAATGAACAGTGGCTGTCCACTCAAAACAACAAGCTGAAACTCATCAAGTTCATCTAATTTGGCTTCATGGTGATGCTTTGGATCCTAATCTAACCAAGGATTAAAAGAAACAACAAAAGAAGAAGGGTTAAGAAAGCTATTCTAATCCTAAGCTATGAATGAACAGTAACAATGGTGGCTGCTAAAGTAGACAAACTTCCTAAACCGAGTTTTGCTTGACCAAGAGAAACCTACAGCTACACAAAACCAGTGCAATCTTCTAAGGACTACAGATTTTCACATCACATACACACATCATGTACATGCAATAGAACCAAGTTGCAACAATAAAGGAAAGAGGCTCAGACTAGCTTTGCAAAGTGATTCATCATCAATGAACCACACAAAGCATGAGCTAAAAGTTCATCAAATACTGAAACAACAAACACCATCACCACTCCCATTCAAGAAACTAACACTAAAACTAATATGGAAGGTGAACCATGCATACATAAAGAGAAAACTCAAAAAGAACACCCATAAATCATGCAATGCTGCATTCTATTGCTGCAGAATGTCTTTACATCAATTCCCCAACTCCTACAAATGAGGGGAAAACCCCTATTTATAGTTTTCCAAAGCCCAAATGAATGGCTAGGATTCAATTACATTAGGGTTTCACTAACTCACCACACACAAACAAGACCTTCTAAGGTCCAAAGCAAACACACTAATACCCTGACTTGGCTAAGATCAGGTACAAGCCAAAATTGATGACAAACAAAATGGAGGTTAGCCTAGGTGCTCCTGCACCATGAAAGAATTATAAATAGCCCTAGTTTTTTTTATTTTTATGATCAAAATTTATCCTTTTTAAAATGGAATTGAAAAACTCAAGTAAAATAATTATTTTCTTTTTTGTAGGCTTCTTGACAAAGCAACAACTCCAATTGGTTTAGACTATGAACCTAAAACAAATATTTGTTGGAGGCTATGCACTGTCACATGGTTTGTTTGATGTATGGGACAGCTTTTCAACAACCTTCAATATTTTCACAAAACAGGGTGCCACAATGAATAGGAGTATCAGTGGAAATATTGAAGTTCCTGCAACAAGCTTGCAAATCTTTATTAGCTTGACTATTCTTGTGTTGATACCTATGTATGATCGAATATTTGTTCCACTTGCTAGAAATATTACTAGAAATGAGAATGATATAACATTTCTTCTGAGGATAGGTGTTGGTATATTCTTTTTTGTTATTGCCATGGTCATTGCAACATTGATAGACATGCCCCATGCAACAATTCCCTTCAGAATTTTTTGGATGCTTCCACAATATATTTTGTTTGGCATATCTGAAATGTTTGCATTCATAGGCTTGCAAGAGTACTTTTATGATCAGATGGATGACACAATGAGAAGCTTTGGAATTACTCTTTATTTGATTGTATTTGGAGTTGGCAGTTTTTTAGTAGTATTCTTATTTCTCTTATTGAGAAAGTGAGTAGCACAGGAAATAAATAGAACTAGTTTGCAGTTAACCTAAACAAAGCACATTTAGACTACTACTATTGGCTTTTAGTTGCATTGAGTGCACTATTTCTATGCATCTATCTTGCATTTTCCAGTTACTTTATTTACAAGAAAGTAGAGAGCAATAATGAAGAGATATCTTGATCATCAAGCACCTTGCCCTATGTAATTCTATGATGACCTTATCAACCCAAAATATTGTAGTGTATATGTGTCAATCTATTTTTTTATGTAGACATGCAAAATTGACATTATGCATCACATTCGCTCATCAATTAAATAAATCAAGTTTATTTATCAATCTCCTAAAGTCACGAACTTATATTAAATAAATCAAAATTGATCCTAACAACATCCTCTTTGATTAAATAAATCAAATATTTATTTAATCAAGTCTAAAATCACCTTCCATCCCTTTTGATTTAAATAAATCAAAATATTCAAGTCAAATGGGTCAAATAAACTAATCATCATCTAAGCTAATCCTGATTAAATCTAATCTAATGCATGTCACATCCTCTAGCTTTTCCCACTTGCACCAATAAATCAATTTATTGATTTATTAAAATCAACATTTTCCATCAACATGGCATCTTTGAGGAATATTCCCTCAAGTTTGAATTCAAAGTCAAGTGGATATGTACATCCAACAAAGCAATTAATGAGCTTTTACATGTCCCTTGCACAAGTCAAACTCAACATTTACTCTCAAATTCAAATTTGAAATCTCCCTCTCTTTGGCACATTGACCAAAATGTGCTCAACCTCCAACCTATCACAAGTTGACAAGTGGCCTCTTTTCATTGGCTTGTTTTTGATCCCACATTGCTCTCTCATAAGCATTCTTTCAACTTGAGAATTTTTAAATAGAGACCATCTCCATTGTTCAAAGCCTCCACAATCTCCACAATCATTCATGCAAAGTTACTCTCTTCAATTGAGGGCTAATTTTTCCCATTTATCTTAGCATTCCATATCATTCTTCATAGAATTTTCATCATGGAGCTTAAGCAAGGATTGGGAAAGGGCTTCTTTCCATAGAAGCACCAATCCACTATAAGATGCTAGTTTGATTATTAGAATGATGTTTTTCTATGTTTTGCTTGCTTCTTTTGCATTATTCTTGTGAAATTAGATGAATCTTATAGGGAATCTTTTGTTTTCTTTGGTTTACTAACAATGCTAAGGTCTTTTTTTTTTGAGCTAATGCAGATTTAAGGTTCTACACTTTGGAACATGAAGTCACTATGATTTAGAATATCAAGACTTATTTTCCTTCTATTTCAAATTCTAACTATAGGAACTTGAAGAGTAGTTGTATTTTATGAACCCAAAAATAGAAGCATAGAAATTCACACTGATGCAACATCAAGTTATGCAAAAAAAATCTTGAATCAATTTTCATAAATAATTGGAAAAAAACTTAAGGTTTAAGTTAGTGATCACTGAAAGTAAAATATACTATGCAAGGGTAAGATCTATTGACTTGTTAATCATCAAAGTTAACACATTTGTAAATATTCTAAAATATATTTGTTTAGATAATTATGTGGAAATTAAACAGCTCTTCTACCAATGAAATACAACACTTACATTATTCTACAACACATTCATTTTGTCGATGAATTTGTAGTAGTCTACCAAATTCTGTGAACAAAAGAGAACCAAATTATTTTAAAGTGTCAACTACCATTTGATTGGAAATATTGTTTCTCTTTGTAAAATATTTTGTGTATGGTTAGACATTCAAAATTTCTTTTGTAATATGGTATAATTGTTGACCATGTCTATTGTTGATGCAAGTTTGAATATAGAAGCCTATGAGGGGATTGCATGTGACATCTAGATGATGTTGACTATACTTGGACCAAAGAATTTGACTACATGGTAAGTCACAATTTCCTTTCTCCAAGAAAATGGATGTTTGGGCTAATGCATAATAGATTGCAATAGGTGTCATTTATTTGTAAACTTGGTATATAAAGAATTTTGTTTTTAACTTTTTTATTCTAAGTTAGTAAATTATGGAGTAATAAGGTTATCTTTGGGAGTAATAAGGGTGTAATTGATGTTATAAGGTGTTGATTAAATTGTTTATTTTTCTATCTACAATCATGTCCACTTTATACATTGATGGAAAATTGTCTTTACAAATTTATGTAAGCACAATAAATGAGGCATGATTAATATCTGAATGTTGTAGACAATATAAACCTTTATTCATGCAATTTTGCAACCAATACATATTAGTGAGATAAAAACTTAATAGATTACAAGATCAATTAGGAAACACACAACATAAAGATGCAAAATAGAATGTACATTCTTTTAACATTTCAACAAAGCAAGCATAATGTTTTTCTATAAGATGAGTCTATATTTCATGGTTAGGTTTACTTAGAACTAAATAAATGGATGATTTATTATATTATTCAAGAAGGGGGTGGTAAATGGTTGGTTATGGTCAATTGAAAAGTTCAAGAAGTACATTAACTTGTCATGCAATAGATGGCTATCCATTGGTCAAGGCATGCTTTGGTTAAATTAGTTTTGGTAGCTATACATGTATATTTGATTTCATTAGCATGCATTCCCAAGAGAGTTCTAGAGATGACTATGGAAAAACAATTCAATAACATTTGGAAGGGGATAAAGGAAAAACAAGGGATTCCTCTCACTAATTGGATGTCTTTAACTAAGCCTAAGGATGAGAGGAGATGAGGTCTTAAAAATATTCAATCTTTTTGGAGTGGCTCTTAATTCTAAGAGCACTTGGAAGCTTGTAACAATTAGGGGACTATTGTATCAAGTTTTATATTAGAAGTATATTGCTCCCAAAACTATTGTTTAGTGGATTTTATGTCTAGTTAAACCACTCATAATGCTTCTATTATGTAGAATGCTACTATTATGCCCTTTTCCTATTGTTGGTAATTATTTGATTTAGAAGGTATGCTTGATGGAATTCATGATATTAGAATTTATATTTTATTTTTTGATGCATAGGTTGCTGGTAGAAAGGTCGTGGAATATGAGGACACATCATTTCATATGATCAAAGTCATTTGACATATTATTTAGTTGATCATACTCCTTTCTACATAGTCAAATCTCTTAATACTTTATAGAATAATTAAAACCTATCATCATTGTCCTTTATTACCTTTACTATCTTTTAAAATAGTTCCTTTAAGAAATTTATGATTTGCTCTTCTAAATATTTGATGATGTAATACTCAAAATAATTGCTAATAATTTGTTACAAGTTACAAAAATACATATCATCTAAATTTCTAAAACAAATTACATATCATCTAAGTGTCTAAAAAAATTAGTTTTCATGTTAATTATTAATGGAGACTAATATGGGATGTTGAAGAAATTGCTAATAATTTGTTATCTTTACTATCTCACTCTTGCCCCTTTATATATCCCTCTCTACCTCTATATATCACTTCCTATAATCTATATAATGGAGACTAATGTAGGATGTTGAAGGAATAAAAATAATGTTAAGAAGGAATATAAAGGAGACTCTACCTTTATATATAATGAATTTTTAAGATGCTAATAACTTAGATTAGTGATCAAAACCAGTTTCTTAGAGCTTTTTCCTAAAATTTTGTAATTTGTAGCAAAAGAGTAGTGGATTTACAATCTTTGGTGGATTTCGCTTGTTCTAGTCAATGTAGTAGTGCTTCAAGCAACCATGATGATGAGAAACAACTAAGAGTCTAAGATGAAGGCCTAAAGACCATCAAATTCCATTTTTCTCTGCTAGAATCTTCAAAAACATTGGCAATCTAGAATTGGATAAATTGCTTCAATGAGGGTTATAGAAGTACTTGTTTGATGTGCGATGCTAAGAAAAGAAGATCCATGCTAATATCAAGGAAGGATATGATGTAAATTATGAGCACAAGGTATACCAACCACACAATTTTATGTGTCTCACTACACAAGCATACAAAGCTCATGTCCAATATTCTCTTCATCGATGAAAGGGAGTGTACATATCAAAAAAATTACTAACAAATATTTTTTTGTGGAATAAATATTTTCTTTTGTGGTGTCGTCATATGAACACCAAAGTTTCTCCTTTTGAATTCCCAACTCCTCAAAGGGCCCAACTATGTAGTGTGGAAGATAAATATGTATACAATTCTCAAATATATAAATTAGTTAAATTATAATAGAAGAGATAAAGATGGAGATAGAAAAATTAGAGAGATATAGACAAAGAAATATAGGTAGAGAGATAAAGAGAAATAGAGATCATACAGATGGAGACATCAAAGCTTCATGGAAGGAGGATTTTTTTTTAGATATTATTGTTGGAAATGCTTTGGTAGAGAATGATATATGTCCTTGGGGAGTTATGCTCAAGGTAGCATGGCGTTTGATATAGAGCGGCAAGCATATAGAGAGAGAAAGACATAAAATAGAGAGGGAGATAGGGATAAGATATAGAAAGAGAAAAACATAAAATGGAGAGGGAGATAGAGATAAGATATAAAGAGGTGGATAGAGAAAAAAATAAATTGAACTCCTATAATAACTTAACTATGACAAATATATAATTTTATTTAATGAAAAAATTATTTAAAACATATATTTCTCTACCTCTATCTCCCTATTTGTCACTCTATCTCTATCTCATTATCTCTTCATCTCTCTACCCCTATATCTCTCCCTTTGTGTACCTCAATCTATATATCACTTCCTATCTCTATCTTTATCTTTCTGTATCTCCCACTCTTACTCTCCCTCACTCTCTCTCTAAATATTTATCTCTTCCATCTCAATCTATCCTTCTCTCCTCTCTCTCTCTTCTCTACCTATCCATTTAATTCTCTCCATATCCCTCTCCTTCCCTATGTCCATCTCCATCCCCATCTCTATCTTCTTCTCTATCTCTATCACCTATCTCTGTCTCTCTTGCTCTTCCTCCACTTTCTCAATCTTCTACCCTCTATATATCCCTCTTTATATCCATATATATATCTCTCTCATCTCTCCATATTACAAACATAACATGAGCATCTTGGTAATGGAGCCTAATTATATTCCTCATTTAGAGGATTTTTCCAATCATGTTTGGATCAAATGCTAATTTATTTGAAGCTATCACTTCTCCATTGAGACCTTTGTTAAATAAATAATGTCATTTGCTAAATGACCTACCAATTGACCTCATGTATTGTACATATGTCTACAAAAAATACACCAAATTTTTCTCTAATTAACCTTTCATACCTTTTCGGCGTACCCATTACACACCAAGATGCAATTGCTAGTTTTTATTTATCTATACAATTATGATATAATGTGAATGTCAAATAAAATACAACTCAAAATATTTTAAATGAATATGAAAACTAACATTTCTACTAATTTCCTTCTAAAACTTTTTAAAATTTTATAATATATTGAGAAAAAGGTTTCATTACCGCCCATATTCTAAGTTCATTGATACATGATAATTAAAAACGCACTTTTCTTTCCTTAGACTTTTCAACGCAACGGAAAACATTGGGAAAACGCGTTGACAAATAGGCAGCGTTTTTGAACTTTTTCGACGACTTTGTATCGGGTCGTCTGCCCACCTCCAAAAGTTGTTCACCAAATCCACTCATAAACCTTTGCGTGACGTTCAAGGCACTTAATATCCCTTCATTTGCATTGAAATGTGGCCGTACCATAATACTTTCCTGCACGGCTCTCCTCCATTATTTGTAATCTGTGGTCATCGTTTGCGATCTCTATGCGTGTCAACCAAGAAAATGCCGTGGCGGTCGTAAATGCTGGCATCTCTTCCTTCTTATTTCCAGTGCGGCGGAGGGATCCTTCTTATTTCCAATCCAAAGCTTCTCACGTCTTCTTTTCTCTTATAAATACTACATTACAGTTTTGGTACGATCCATGGGCTTGGCTTCTACATTGATATTCTCAGCCCTTGGGATCCCTTTTTTCTTCTGTCCATTTCTTTTCCTTTCGTTTTCGTAAGGCTGTCTATTCTAATTTTGAAGGACAAGCAAGCTGCGTCTACAATTTCCAAAATAATGGCCGATCTAGATGAAATTCGGAGAGTGTATGACTTGGTGGATGAAAATGCAGAGGGAATGGTGAGCGTGAGTGAGATATGTGGCTTCACTAACAAGCTCGGAATATCAATGTCAGAAGATGATGTGAGATGTATGCTGAACAACCCTCTTCAAGAGGACTGTTGCTGCCTCCGATTTGAGGAATTTGTTGAGTTCTATCAATCCATCGTCGACAATCAAGATGATGAAGAAAAAGACGAGTCAGAGGATTTGATGGAGGCGTTCCGGGTTTTTGATCAGAACAAAGATGGCTACATTTCTTCTAATGAGCTTCAGAACGTGTTGTCCACAATGGGATTGATTCCGTGCGGACAAGAGTCGCAAAAGTGCGAGAAAATGATATGCAGATTTGATTCAGATTTCAATGGAATGTTGGATTTCTCTGAATTCAAAAGTATGATGTCCTCAAAGCTTTCTTCCTGAGGAACGGTTATTCCTTCTTGTCAGCTTTTATGGCTACTGAAGATGTTCGCCGTATTGGTATGTTTTTGGATTTGATTGTGTTGAAATTGTTTTCATCAATATTTCGGATCACACTTCATTTTTCTCTTTTTATTCTCATACTCTATGATCCATCATCAGGATGTAGAGAGCAAAAAGAGAAGATGAAAAAGAGTTTCAACACAATCAAATAAAAAATAAATACAGATATAATTAATTTTATATTAGAAATCACATTATTTGAATGTAAGAATAAAGCTGAATGTATTAATTGTAAAAATTAGTCCCTAAATAACGTAAACAAATATCTTACCTATATTTTTGTAAAGGAAAATCACTTTCCCTTAAATTAAGCCTAGATTCTAGGCTAAATATATAAGGTCTATACGTGATTAATAAGATGTATAGACAATTAATTTAGATTTATCTTATGAGTATTCTTAAGTGTATAGATTTTTCAAAATTAAATGTTAGAAGTGTAGTTTTAAATGTAATAATTGAAAGTATTTAGTTTTGTGATTGTAGAATCAAAAGTTTATGTGAAGGATTCTTAATCTAAGTAGAGATTATGATAGTGCATGATTTGTTCTAGAATTAGAATATTCTTTTTTATGTTGTAGAAATGTGCACTCGCAGACTTGATATAGTAGTTTGTGTAATTTGATGTTTTGTTTCAATTCACTTTTGCTTCTTTTGATTTATTTGATATCTAGGGATAGATAGTATTTAAGAATACCTTTGAAGGATTTTTGTTAGTGTTACAAGGGACATTTTTTCCTTGGGTCATACCCAAAAAAACTTAGGAACACGATTAATAGCATGCAAGGGCCCTAGCACAATGTGTGCATTTTTTTTACTTCCTTTAATGTACCAAATTCAAATATTTTGTTATTGATTACTCCATTAATTCTCTAGAATGAGAGGGGACTTATGGATCTTGAATGTTTAAAATGAATGCCTATGGATACTAACATATCATATCAAATTTTAGAAAACATGTACGTAGTCACTTAAGATAGTAAAATAAAGAGAATAGTTGGCCAAATTTGAATTTTCAATTTTAGAGAGACAAGGGTCAAGTTGAACCTTGTGATTATAATAATGACCTTGGGTTTGAAAATTATCATATCTAAATGGCTAAAGGCTACTGAGATATCTATACAATAAGTGTAATAAATACAAGGGTTAGGTGAATGCATTGGTGCACATATATATAAGGATAAGATAGGGGATACATATGTGAGAATGCACAGTGTACAAGGATAGGTGAAGTTTGAAGGAATGAGCCCACATTTACACAAGATCGTGTCATTTAAATTTGAACAGAGTTTAAAATTAGATAGATTGCAAATCTAGGTTCATTAAAAGTAAGGAGAAGAGAGAGAAAAATGGAAATGAAGGGTCGCACAGAGAGAAAATATTATAACTTAAATTTTGAAAAAGAAAGAGATTTTTTTGATAAACTTTTTAATATAAGAAAGAATATAGATATGAGAATTAGTAAAATATGATTAAAATATGATTAAAGGGGTTTCTTATTTGTAGATTTAGAAAGGTTGTAAAAGGGTATTTGATTAGAAAAGGGTCCAAAATTAAATTGAGTAACTTGCAAGTGGTTGTTAGTGGTGGACACATGTTTTCCATTATTGAACTTAAAATATTTTCTCAACTCTTTCAAAAATCTATAATTTTAGTAGAATGATTCCTCCTTTTCATCCCCTATGCCTTTGGTATTTTTTTTTTTTTTTCAGTTACTATTAGACATTCCTTAAGAAATGATTTTATTAGGCCTAAGGAAAAATAGACAAGAATTTTGAACCATGATATTTTCACAAAGATTAACTTATTTTATGGACTACTAGCCATGATAAAATCCTAACCCAAGATAATTTGTAGTGGATATACTTTTCTTTCCCTAATAAATGTGTGTTGTGATTTTTACCAATGAAGAAACAATTGATCACATTCTCCTTCATTGTAAGTTTACAAGTATGTTGTGGGAGGAACTATGTAGGAAGTTAGAGCTTATTTGGATCTTTCTTGGGTCTATAAAGGTCTTCAAGGGGAGATAGTTTTCTATGTTTACCTACATTATCATTAATAAATTTTGGATATTTTACACTCCACATGTTATTTGGGGAGTTTGAAAAGAGAAGAATAATAAGATTGTTAGAGATAGATCTCATAGTGAAGGTAAGATATTTCAGTTATGTAGAGATTATTGACATAAAAAACTCACTTTCCTCCCTTCCCAATGAGAATCTAAAATCATTATGGTTGGCTAGTTAGGAGAGAGATTCCTAATGTGGAATTCAACATGCAAAGGATCTAAAGAAACAAAAAATGGTTCCCCCTCTAACCGGATGGGAAAAACTATTAAACTTCTAAGGAACTTCTAAAGGAAATCCTAGGGATGCTCGTAGTGGATATATTATTACAAATAAAAAAGGAGAGTTAATTATTTTTTCTATAAATCAAGGGTTATAACCAATAATGAACTTGAGATTGAGGTAGTTTGTTGGAGTCTTCATCTTATGTATTCAATTGGCTTAAGTAATGTCATTCTTGATGTTGAATCCAAATTAACTATTGAATACATTAAAATAACCTTTAATCCTAAATGGAAATTGAGAAATTTTACAATTCATGCTAGTTTTTTGATTAATAGTCTCTCTCACTTCTTTATTGGGTATTCCTTTAAAGAAGTAAACAAGGTGGAAAATGGTGTCATCAATTATAGCTTAAGGATTGAGTTTTGATAGTGTTGATCAATGGGAAGAATCTTGGAAAGTGTACACATGCTATTTATTAATGATTTGATAAATCTACCAAGATTAGATACCTAATCAAATCTTATTCATGTCAAAAATCCTATGGATGGTTGATGGACCTTTCAATATCATCATGTTCCTTGAAACTTATGATTTATTGATTTTTATAACCACATGGATTTGGGTTTATTGGATGATCATTCCATCATATGTCGATGCCATCATAACTATGAAAGTGTTGAATTGGTAATTTTTTTATAATGGACAAATAAAAATACCACAAGGTAGAATTCATATTTATTTTCATCTAGGGTGTGTATACTATGGTAGTAGTGGCATGATGATCCATGGTCGTGGTGGTATGTTGATAATGATTGTCCTTCCTATTGAATTAACAATTGACTCATTATTTCCCTTTTTTGGTTTCTCTTTTAAAAAAAAAAAAATTTAGTTCATGGATGATCTTACTCTTTGAAATTAATTCTACAACTAATTTTACCATATGACGAGAGAGAGCGAGATTTGAGTCCTCTTCTAGTGAGGATATCAAACGTAACCATAAGATTTGGGGAATATTCAGTAAGGTTCCATTTCAAATTATTTTGATTCTATGTGGAGCCTTAACCGTACCATCTCCATTTAATTTTTCTAGACATAGAGCACAAGAAAGATAAAAAAATAAAAGTGTGGAGTTTTATGCCTTTGAAAGGCTTATTAGAGGTGCCACGAGGTCAAGCACTTATGGTTTGAACATGAGGTGGATGTGAAAGAGCAAGGTGAAGGACTATATAAATTCATTCCTCATAGGTGATGAAAAATTAACCAACAATTAAAAATATTAAAAATAGAGGATTTCCCCTTGGACTAAGGTAAGCATGTACTTAATCAAGTAATCTACTCTTCAAGGGTGGTTCCAATACATTAACATATATTAATTTCATCTATCATGCCACCTTCATCATAATTTGCAAATAAAATTTTCATTCTATTTCTTGCCTTCTATTAAAAGTTCAATCAACCATGTTAGGTGCAATAAGGTTATTTTGCCTCTATATTAGGTTCTTATCTTTCATCTTTATCAATATTTTGTAAATAATTTTCTAATTTGTAATGTTAGTTACCAACCAATGGTGAATATCCCTAACCCTACAAAGAAGGGAAAATAGGATAGATGAAATTTCATCCGATCACCTCTCCTTATTAAGATCTCTCCTCCTAAGAAACCTAATATTTAGCCAAGAAATAAAAAATGTAAGATTAAACCCCCAAGTGCCCATGAGAATTTTCTTTTATTTGAAGAAGAAACCAATCTTTTCATTAGGTTTAAGAGCTTGAATATTATTTTTGATTTGGGGATTTCCCTCCTTCCTCACTTAGATTTAGAAAGGAAAAATGGTATAAAAAAATACAAAATAAAAATTAAAGTGGTTGTTGGTAGTTCCAAAATCCAAGGCCCTAAGAAGAGAGCTAGTGATAATTTTTTTGTAGCCAAAAAATCATGTTTTGTTGTAAATAGGAAGGATACAAAGAACAACTATATTGCTTTCAAGGAGAGAGGCAAGGTTCAAATAATAAAATACAAGATCAATGTAAATAATAACTTCTAGAAGCACAATATAGAGGGAAAAACAACCCTAAAGAACATGAGTGAAAATGAAACCAATAATATTGGTAAAGACAATAGGATCAATCTGTTCAATAAAATTAACATCAAACATGTTTCCTACACCACATGTTTTTGATTAGGTAACCAACATTTACAAGGTGTTGCACCCTTTCACAAAGAGCCACAAGGGCCAATAGAGTTCAAGACCAAAATCATCAAAAAACATAGCCAAAAAACAAATAAAACAGACCAACAATAGATGGACAGACAACAGATGAATAGCAGACTAACTGGCATCTCCTTAGTTCTTTGACAGGAGATTAACAACATTGTCTCTAAACCATTCTTGATGATCTTCAACATTCTTCTTACCCATTTCATCCTTCATAACCACTGATAGGGTGTTGGTAACATAGTGGACCAACTTAACCATGAAGCAGGTCAAACTAGATAATTTTTTGTCCAACTTATCCAATCTTTCCTGCAACACACAAAGCTCCTCCCTCCCAACTGCAGTCTTTCCAATATCAACACATTCAATGTCCAACAGGTCCATAGATAGAGAGGATGATTCCTCCTTTTGCACTTTACCAATTTCAAGAATGCTATTGGTCCCTCTAGCATACCCCTCCTCCTCACTCTCACACTCCTCTTTGTCCTTGCTATCTTCGCTATCAGACTACTCCTCTTCCATATCCAAGTCTTTCACTTGCACATTTTTGCTATTCTTAGCTAGCCTACGAGAGTACCAAATGATGGTATCGCCACCAGTCACCACTATCTCTGTGACCACCGTATCCCCCTTAGAGTCCTTGCCCACCATATTTTTACCTTTGCTCAGAGGCTCCTTCAAACTCTTCCCTTCCTATTTTCCTTTCTTTTTTAGGGTAGGCTTGCTAACAGTTTTGGCAGGGGTTGATTTGAGCTCACAAAGACTAGCCACCACACTAGTCTAGGCTGCACCCATATTCCCCTTAAGCTTTTTAATAACGGGTTTGGGTTTATGCGTGTCAGTAGGGACCAAGTGGTTTTTCCTGATGGAGCCTTTGGATTTGGTTGGAGATAAATTGGTCATAGTGGGTGGCTCAATCTCTTCAATACATAAAACGGCTATGGGTTTAGGTGGGTATAAAGCAAGATGGAAGTGGTAGAGCCTCAAAATGAGATCCTGATGGTGCGGCAGGGGAGGAGGGTCTTTAGGATTCAGACTAGTAGCCTAGATACATTTTTCAACAAAAATTTCTAAGTCCATTAGAAGGAAAAAAGGAAAGCTTCACATAATTGTATGCCAGAGGTGGTTCAAAAGAGGGAAATGGTAGAAAAAGTAGATTTTGAATCTACCTTCCAGAGTCATGTACTTCATAAGGGCGAGGCACACTTGGTTCCTTAGCTAAGGGAGAGCCTCCTACTCAAAACTCGACTGGTTGTGCACCGACTCCTCATTCCCCACAAAAAATGTGTTCATACTTTCATTATCCTAAGTTTTAGTGTGCTTTAGGTGCTTCATACCAGTACATAGGCGCCCTGTCGTTTACGCTATCAGTTCCTCATTCACATTAAAGGAAATACCACCCAAAGTCACATGATGATCTTTCCAAGAGTTGAAAAAATATGTAGAAATATTTGGGTCATGGCCCACAAGACTCTCCATTAGTGGAGCAAGACCACCCTCAACACATATATGCCACAACAATGGATCTTTGCGAAATTCACCGCAGTTTTCTGGCTCAGTTTGCACCCTATCACCACCCATAATGTCACTTTGCACATAGAATAACCAGAAACTTTAAGAAAATAAAAGGTTAGAGATAATGGAAAGGTGAAGAATCACCCGCACATTTAAGATTTTAAGCCAAAAATGCTAGCCTTTGGTAATCAAAGCAATGGATAGGTCACACGCTTGAGGAAGTAATTTCTTAAAAGTAATCTTAGTGAAATCATAAATGAGGATCTTCAAACACATTTGGCTAAGTAAGAAGGATATGATGGGAATGGAAGGTTTTCCTTCCATGTAGTAAATGCACAAAAACCTAGGCAAGATGGCCACGGGGCCAAATTTAGAGACACGAAAAAGGTTAGCTTTTAGAAGCAAAGACAAAATAGTGGACAAGATAGAACCAATTAGGAGCTTGATCTCATAATTATTAGTCACATCAAAGTCAAAATAAAAAAAAATTGAAAATACGATGGCTTAACATAATCCCCGAAAGGAGATTACATAAGGTACGGTCTAGCTTAGTCTTAATCATCAAGTACCTGCCACAACATCTCATGAAATCCCTTTTCAAAACGGGCTTCGTCTCATAATTTAAATTATGCCACTTGTTATCCACCTCATTTTTAAAACTTGTCCACAAAGCCCAAAAGACAAACATGTGGACTGCCTAGAAAATCCAACAAAGCACTTGATTATTTATCATCATGGGTCAAGTAAGGGCTTTGTTCCTTCAATATTATACCCTAAATGCCAAGTGGTAGGTTCCCTAAAGAACACCAGAATTTAGAAAATTTCCAATGTGTGCCAAAATTGGTTAAGACATTAGCAACTTGGTTTCCCTCTTGATAAATATGGGTGGAAACCTTAAATTTAAACTTTGACATGAAGAGCCTTATGTCCAAAAGAATGTCTTTAGTACTCCACCCTAGTAATCTGTCAAAGTTAACAACATCAATAATAGACTTAGAGTCACCTTCAATATGAAGGTTCTCAATCCCCATGGAAACAACCAACTGTAAGCCCTTTAACATCACTCTAGCTTCCACAATCATAGAAGAATGGACACCAATCCCCCTAGAGTAACCAACTACAAAATTTCCTTTGCAATCTTTGATCACACCTTGTATACTGGATCTGCCCAGGTTTCCTTTAGCAGCCCCATCAAAATTTAGTTTATACCAGCCATTGTCCAGAGGCTTCCAAATAGTGACACTCTAAGGTAGGGATCTAGAGTTGTCATAGGAGTTAACATCTAGGTTCTGGTGCCAAGCTTTGGCCATACTTATTTCCTCCTTAGTCGGACCTTTATCTGGGGTTTTCCCTTTGAAGAGAAATTTTTTTTCTGCAATAAGCTAGGAACCAATACCAAACACCTCTTTCAGACTCATCTCAATGTTCCTAAAAATCCTATTATTTATCCTTTTCCATATACACCAGCATATAATAGGGGGGAACTAGTTCCAAATTTCACCAGGTAATGAGTGGACAAAGGGTCTAGACCAGCTCAAGCTAACGTATTTGATATCCCGACACATAATCCATTGGATCTCCAATCTTTCTATAGCCAAATCGACACCTCAACAACAAACAGGAAGTGTAACAACAAGTGATCCACTGATTCTTGATTGCACTTGCATAAAAAGCAATTGTTGGGGATCTAGAATCCCCTTTTCCTTAGATTGTCCTGAGTTAGAATTCTATTATGGGAGGCAGTCCACCAAAAGAAGTTAACTTTCGAGATCATGTGTCGATTCCAGACCTTCTTCCATAGATCAAGGAAAACACCCTGGTCTGTCAGTAGATTGTAAGATGATTTAACTGAAGGATCTCCTTGCTTATAATGAATTCAGAAGAATTCATCCCCCTTGTTGGTTGCTAGAAGTCTAGTGAGGGAGAGCAACTCCTATAAGGTCTTGGCATGGAGGCTCAGATCAAGGAATATAAGGGGTAGAAAAGGGCCAAGTCATTCCATTTTCTAGCACCATGAGGGCTGAGGAGATAATCACTAATATAAATAACATAGAATCATTGAGCCAATCTCATAAGATTCCTAAATTCAAAGCTTTCTAGGGGAGTATCAAGTAACCAAGGGTCCTTACATAATTTTATTTTATTACGATTACCAATCTTTCATTTTATTGCATTCCTCAGAAGACCCTATAGATTACAAATACACCTCCACACCAAGGAACCTGAAGGGTGAACCTCCAAGAGACAGTCAATCAAAGATCTATTTTGAAGGTACTTAGCATTCATGATCTTACACCAATCCTTCCTATCCCTTAGATGGTCCCAATCTAGTTTGGCCATTAAAGCTTTATTGGTATTAGAAATAGTCCTAATCCCAAGCCCACCATAACTTTTAGGTTGATAGGCCTTGTCCCATTTAACTAGAGAAAATTTCTTTTTTTCCTCGGTCCCCGATCAAAGGAAAATCCTTTGAATTTTCTCAAATTTCTCAACAATATATTTGGGAATCTTGAAAATGGAGAGGAAATAGATAGGGATACCTTGAAGAACAACACACAAGAGCTGTAATTTACCTTCATGGCTAAGCAAGGAGCCTTTCCACCCAATCAGTTTTCTTTGGATCCTTTCCAGTATAGAATTCCAAAAGTTAGAAGTGACTTCCTTGACTGTAAGGGGTAAACCAAGATAAACCAAAGGAAGAGAACCACTCAAACAACAAAAAACAACAGTCACCCAAGCTTGCAGATTAGGAGTGTTTTTAAAAAAGTAAATCATACTTTTATTATAGTTAATGCATTGCCTAGAACAAGCAACATAGTTGTTGAGACAATTTTTGCATTTCCTAGTTTCAATCACATAGACTTTCCCAAAAAGAAAAGTATCATCCACAAATTGTTGAATCACAGTCGGCTCTAAGGAAGAGGTAGCCTTAATTCCCTTAGTGGACCCTTCTGACATAAGATTAGAGAAATTCTTGCTCAGGAAATCCATAAACATTATTTAAATAAATAGGGTTAAAGGGGGTTTCCTTGTCTGATACCTCTCCTAGTAGAGAAAAAACCAAAGGGAGACCCATTTACCAGAACAAAGTACTTAACCGTTGTTACACATTCCATTATTAGATTAATCACAGATTGGTCAAAACCAAATTTAGCTAGGACTTTTGGGACAAAATCCTAAATCACCTTATCATAGGCTTTTGACATGTCTAATTTAAGGGCCATACCAGCATAGTTGCATCTATCCATGGAATGGAGTAATTCATGTGTGGTTATGATAGCATCAAGGATATGACGACCAAGCACAAACCTTTTTTGAGTGGGGTTGATAATTTTGTTAAAGAGGTTTGATGCAGTTCACCAACATTTTAGAGAGGATTTTATAAAAAGTATTGCATAGGTCTACTAATGGGGCGAAAATCAACCATTTATTGAAGATCAACAATCTTGGGAATTAAAGCTATTAAGGTGTGATTTAGTTGCTTAAGAATCTTACCAGATTTGAAAAAATCACGAGCAGCTAGGATAAGGTCCTCACCAACAATCTCCTAAAAGTTCTGAAAGAATGCCAACGAGAAACCATCAAGGCTAGGAGCTTTGTAAGCCCCCATACTAAAAGTAGCCAACTTGACCTCCTTAGGAGTGACAACACTGAGGATCCCAAGGTTATCATTCTGGGATATAATAGTTGGGAGTAGGTCAAGCGAACAAATTTTCAAGAGTCAGATCAGGAGCCTCAGTAGGAGCCGCATAAGCAATTTGAAAGTAATCTACAGCCACCAGACCAATTAGGGAGGGCGAATTGACAACCTCCCCCCTTGAATTGTGCAATTTAGTTATCTGATTCCTTTTCTTATGTTTAATAGCAGAAACATGAAAGAAAAAGGTATTCCTATCACCTTCTTTCAGCCATTGGACCCTGGATTTTTGCTTCCAAAAAATCTACTCTCTCCTTAAAATTTGTTCCCACTCCCTTCGACTCTCTTTTTTCCTAGTGGCAAGTAGGAAGACTGACATCCCCCTCCTTCATTTTCTTTTGAATCAAGTTCAATTTATCTCCAACAATTTGTTTTTCTTCTGGAAAACATCCCCAAAAATCCTTTTGTTTCAGCCTTTCACCATACAATTGATATGTTTAAGTTTAAAAAAGATTCTAAACATGGAGGAACTATGAATATGAATATTCCACCATTCAACAACTTTGTTTCTGATTGGGTTAAAAAAATAAGTAGTTATTGGTGGCTAGTGGCTGGGGATTTCAACTCCCCCTTATTTCCCTTGGAGAAAAGTGGTGGTTTGATGGATTATTTTGACAACATGGCTGATTTGAACAAATTTCTAAGTTCTACTGGCCTAATTGACATAGACTTAACGGGCCAAGCTTTTACTTGGACCAATAGGTGTTTGGCGGAGGACTTCATTCAAGTTATATTAGATAGATTCCTTTGTTCTAGTAACTGGATTGGCCTACTTAGTGCCACACTCCAGGCTCTACCCAGGACGATTTTTTATCACAATCCACTCCTATACCACATGCTATTTCAACCACAAAATGATGAATTTTGTACAAAACAAAATAGTCTCACTAAAAAGGAATGTTAGAGAGGTGGAGGGTTTGGGGACTAATGACCTAAATTTGAGAAAATAATGCTTAGATTATATTACCTTAAGCATGAATATCCTCAAAGAGGAGTTGTCCAAGGCTAGACAAAAGAAGAAAAATACTATTTTTTATGAGTCTACTAATGATATGACTCTCTCAAGGATTTTTTGTGTCAAATTTATAATGAAGCGGAAGCAACTTTTATTCTTCAAGGTTCGAGCCATTCTCTCTCTAGTTAAATTGTGTTCATGGTGTTGATGATTGGTTTTTGTTCTATATGCTATGGCACACCATTATTTTTGTATTATTACTGTTTCTCCTTTTTTATTATTTTTCTATTTAATGGATACATTTTGTAGTCTCCTTGTTGGGACCTATTTTGTTTCAGTCATATGATTCTTGTAAGGGTAGAGACCCTTGTTTTCTTTTATTTAATTAAAAACATAAGAATAAATGTCATTAGGTTTCAATATCTTCTAATCTTTTTCTTGTAAATAAATATACACATAAACTCACACTTTAAAGAAATATATTTTTAAAATTAAATTTTTGAATTAAATATGCTCATTATTTTTTAATGTATATAAAAATCTATTATTATAAAAGAAAACTATTTAATTAAATAAACACTTTTAAATGATTAATTGAGAAGAATTTAAATATTAATTTTAAATTTATATATTTTAACTTTAATTTTTACGTTAATTCTCGAAGCATAAATTTATTTATTGATCTTCTATCAATCATAATCAACATGAACATGGTTACTACTAGACAATAATATAAATTTCTATATATATATGACAGGTGATTCAAAGAGGCAAATTACATATGCATTTACATTTATATATAATCACTCGAGTCATTTACATTTATATGTACAGAGTCGATAAAATAAACTATAGTAGAAAAGAAGAAGTCGTAAGGTTAATTTCTTTTGTTCTGTATTTTTTCAATGTACTGAGAATGATTAAATATTACACGAGAGATTCAAGTCGACGATAACTAAATTTAGTTTTAAAACTCTTGGTTGTAGAATGAAGTTCCACTCATCATTGAGAGAGTTTAGACGCCATCATCTTCTTGAATTCCATGAAATCTAACACTCCATTGCAATCTGAATCGAATCTGCAAATCATATTCTGGCAGTGTTGGCCCTGGGCGATCAATCCGAGAGAGGAGAGAACTTGTTGCAGCTCAGTGGAAGAGATGTACCCATCTTCATTCTGATCAAAAACTCTGAAAGCTTCCATCAAATCCTTTGATTCATCTTCTAATTCTGTGTCTTCATTTTTGAAGATGGACTGATATAAATGCACAAATTCTTTAAATCGAACGCAGCTACAATTCTCTTCATCTTTGAACATGGAACTGAGCATACATGTGAGATCTTGTTCCCAAATTGTTATTCCAAGTTTATTGACGAAGCGAGTGATTTCAACCACACTCACAACTCCGTCCGCATTTTCATCTATAATTTCAAATGCTCTTCTAATCTCATCGAGATTGGCCATTTAATTATAAAGGGCAAAAGAAGCTCGGTTAAAATCTAAATTTGCGGAACTGAAAAACCCAACAGAGCTAAGAAATAATTTTGCCGGGAATAATGCCCCTTGCAATATGACTGTATTTATAGCACCATTGAACGATCCTTGCTTGAATGCGGAAGGAATGGTGTGAACAAGGGAGAAGAAATTGTCTTTTTATGCACGGTATAAAAACTTTTGACCGTTGATTGATTCCCTCCATGTAAGTTTCGACTCCAGTCATAACAAGAGTCGGTTCTTTAATAAAGTTTTGACTTGATATTTCTTAAAGTCGGTTAGTAATGGCGGTGTGGCAGGTATTGGAAAGGTCTTTTCGACAAAATGGCCATGTGGCAGGTATGTTATGGGAAAGGTCCTTTTATTCAGTGAAGAAATAGCCATGTGGCAGATAAGTCATGTGAAAGGTCTTTTGACTCAGCGAAAATTGTCTATGTGACAGGGAATTCATGGTGTCATGGTAAAAGACCTTTTCACTCAGCAAAAAAATGGTCGTGTGGCAGATAAGTGTGGCAGATAAGTCATGGGAAAGGTGTTTTTTCAGTAAAAAAAAATTATGTGGTAGGCAATCCGTGGAAAAGGTCTTCTCACCCAACAACGAAATGACTATGTGGCAAACAAGTCACGAGGAAGGTATTTTTCCTCATAGAAGAAATGACCATGTGGCAAGCAAATCATGGGAATGGTCTTTTTGCTCAATGCTTAAATTTGATGGGCATTGGTTTCTTTGGGCTTGATTATCACGGATTTTATTGGAGAGTCTAATGTATTTGACAAGTGGCAAGTCACGAGGTAGGCAATCCGTGGGAAAGATCTTCTCACCCAACAACAAAATGACTATGTGGCAAACAAGTCACGAGGAAGGTATTTTTCCTCATAGAAGAAATGACCATGTGGCAAGCAAATCATGGGAATGGTTTTTTTGCTCAATGCTTAAATTTGATGGGCATTGGTTTCTTTAGGCTTGATTATCACAAATTTTATTGGAGAGTCTAATGTATTTGACATTTATATCATAGAACTAAAACATTGATATTTTCAATGAGGAATTATATAAATAATTAACTTAGATTCAAGAGTTGTATTGATAATTTAGTATAGATTTTGAATAATTATTTTATTTATTTAAAAATTATTTTATTTACTTAAAAAATATTTTATTTTATTTTAGAATTATGTTATTATATCAAGAGGTATTTATAATGACAATAAAATAAAAAATGCTATATAATAAGGTATAAAATATTATGTTGTGATCATGTACATAAAATTTAAAATAAAGGATATTATTGTAGTAATTTATATCTCTATCCTCTTCAAAATGGTGTCAAAGCCAAGTTTAAGAAAATCAGTGGAAGAATCAAAGAAAGGAGATCAATAAGAGAAGGATTGTAGTGTTTTTTTGAAGGTAATCATCCAAAACCTACAATTGCTAGATTAAAAGAATAAGGGTTTTGGAAGTAATATTGTCTCCTTGAAAGGAGAGAAAATAAATTGAAACACAATATTTGACAAGAGGTAATAATGAAAGACAAAATCACAATTTTTAGTTGTCAATTCATCATCACCCAACTCTAAAGAAAATAATTAAAGGAACTATATAGTCATTAAAATTGGTATTGCTAGAGTTTTTAAATTTTAAAAATGTTATGAATAAGTGCCTACATTATTATTTATGAAAACTAATATTACACATATTCAGAAAAAAGGTCGATGGATATAAAATCACATCCCTAGAGTTCAAATGGGGTGAATGTCGATCATAAAACATAAAAAACCAAACCACTAAGTAGTATCAACAATAGCAGAGGGGGAGGAGGTGGGTCATGGTCACTTGGTTTACCCTATACATTAGTGGGATTTAGAACATCCACCGAAGGGTCGAGAAACCCTCATCATATTTATACTTGTCTTCTTCTTCTTCTTAAATTGGTATTGTTAAAAATTTGAGTTCAAGAAACAACAAAGAAAATATGAATATAGTCACAATTGAAAGGTAGATGCAAGTTTTTGTGAATATCACTATTTCCTTTAACAAAAACTACCAAACTAAATAAAAATAAGAGGGTGATTAACACATAGCCATGATTATAGAAAAAGGAAGAGACCATAGGAAAATAAGTTTATTGCTGCCAACTTCTACAAAGAAATCCACAACCAATAAATGTTGTAGCATTTGGAAAATCATTGGTCAAATGAAGGAAAATCATGAAAGTTGAAAGAAATACCATTTTCATATATCTTGTAGCCAATGATTATCACATAAGTCCATAGAAGAAAGAAAGGCATATTATTTTGGTGAAGTTGCCAATGAAGGAAAACAAAGGTAATCACTATATAAAAAAAAATATTATGGTTTTATTTTATTTATTTTTCTTTTTTATTGTATTTAATATTTTAATATTTTTATTATTGCTGAATTTTTTAATTAATTTTTTTTTTTGTATAGTTATAGATTAGTGCAAAAATTAAAAAGCTAATTTTTAAACATTTTTATCATTATTTTATATTTTTGTATGAATTTAATGTGTGATAGGTTGTTTTAAATGAGTTTTTGTAGAGATTTTCTTCATAAATATTTTAAAACTCTAAACTATGAATAAGTTATTTGAATGAATTCACTTACTAAAGCAATTTCACTTAAACTATGAAATACTATTCTACACATTTTGTTGATCAAAGTTTAATAAGACTGCTAGTATTAGATAGTATTTGATTTCTTAAGGAAATGAACATGATTGTTGTGTTTATGAATGGTGTAAAATGTATGCTCTTCCATTTCACACTTGCATGAAATTGTGAATCAAAAACTTCAGATCATTCCTTTTATATTTTAGATTACATCCGAAGGAGATTGAATGTGCGTGATCTCCCCTCATGTTGCAAAGCAATCTTGGATGATCATAAATGATTAAAGTTTCTTTGCTCTAGGAACATGCTTGAGTATTTCATCAGGTTAGTGGAGGACTCACACCAATTTTTTTGGGTGGGTTATAGAAATTTGGGGGTAAGTCAAAAGACATACCCATTGGAATTAAAAATCAATCATTATGAGCTAAGCTTATAAAAAATATACCTTATAGAGTGAAAGAGGAGAATGTATTACCTTCTTGTACTAGGTTCCACAACTTATTTTTCTTTGATGGTATAGAATTAGGCCTCATATACTAAGTATATAAAGGATACCCCCTAGAGAGCTTGTACATCCTAGTTTGATTCTTTTTTACTATCTTTATTTGTGTTATGTTGGTAAGTAGTTAGCTCTAAGAAGATACTCACATTGTACTTCCAAGTTGTTGAGATAGAGCTAACTCTAGGTAAGGCCTTGGCACCCATGGAAAGGGGTGTATTGGTGGTTCATGATCTTATATTCTCTACCTATTATTCATTTAATAGATAGTATATTTTTAGGCCCATAAATATTGATACTCCCATCTAAATAATTTTAGGATTATGAAAAATGTTTTATGTATCTTAGTGTACAAATCGATAATTGCTTCCAAACCAATAAATCCTCAAAATTTAAAAAATCCAAGACTCTTTATTGGCTTTTATTTATTCATTTACAATCTTCCTCTTGCTAAATTTTAGGTATCAACCATATCCTACCAACCAAGTTGATATCCAACAATTGAATGAAATCCAACAATCCCATTTCATAGACATTAGGTAAATTTTGACCATAAACCAACCATATTCAATTAATATTTGCATCCCAAATCCATAAAATCCAATTTCCTAAAATCCACTAGGTACATTCAACCAAATTGAGCTCCTAACATTTCATCCAAAACCTTCAACCTTACATCCCCAAAATCACACTAAATCCTCCAAATCAAACAACTTTATCCAAAATTTCCCTCATAATATAGTTTTCTATTCACCCATCCTAACCCAAAATTTATCCTAAATCTAAACCCCTATTATTAGATCATAGACTAACCTCATTCATATTTCAATCTAGCACCATATTCTCTTCATTTATATTGAAATTAAAAAAACAAAGAGCACAAATCTACAACACCAAAAATTAATAATTCTTCTTCAACATTAAATTATTGCATTACAATGGTTTTATAAATCCTTTATTTTTTCTAACTACCCCAAATACCACCTACAAACTAAACACGTAACTAATAACTATATAAAAATATCTAATAATTTAATATTAACATGTTAATTTAGCATTTATTATATTATTCTATGTGATGCACTAATAATTTCTAACACCCTCCTTTAGTGCTGACATAGGGACTTTATTCTAGTGCTAGAATATCAACATTGACTTGCCATATATTTTCCCGAGGCTTCAATGATTTTTTCAATGTTATTTTCTATCAACAATGCATTCAATGTCAATGTGTAAATGGAAATCCTTGCATCTACTCTTATGGTTCCAAAATCCCTATTCTTCCTCTTTTAAAAAAATACAATAAAATGATAAATTAAATTGACAGTTCAAAAACCTCCAAATCCATCTATCTTCCATTTTAAAAAGAACATTAAATATCAATAGTATTCTCAAATATTTTCTAGGTTTTCTTTTTGTCAATGTATACTTAATGCTTGCATATCCATAGGCTGTCCTAAGCCTACTTAGGAATTTATTGTGCAGTTTGATATTTTCCTCATGAGCTAGACTAGAGAGGTGTCTATACACCTCAACACCTCATGCTGGGATATTTATCCTTTATATGTTGACCTCTGGCTGTCTAAATATCAGATCAACCTTATGCATTTTATGTGTTCATTATGCTTGCCAATTAGCTCTGATACCATGTGAGAACCCAAAGATCACAGAGATAATTGACAAGCACAATGAATGCATAAACTGCATAAGGTTGATCTGATATTTAGATAGCCATAGGTCAACATATATAACATAAATGTCCCAGCATAGGTGAAATATCCTAGCGTGAGGTGTTGAGGTGTATAGACACCTCTCTAGTCTAGCTCATGAGGAAAATATCAGCCTACACATTAAATGCCTAAGTAGGATTTTAGGTCTCTTATAACACGTAACTTCTTTTCCATGAAGGATAAAATTCTTTTTTTTTTTCAAATTTAGATTTGTAACTACGATATCCAGTGCTTCCAATTGGTTTCATAGTGTTTTATTGAATATTTTTTCCTTAATCATGTTTCAAAGTCAAACCAATAACAATTCAAACATAGGCGGACTGTATAACACATCATTTTTTTTATTTGTATTGAAATTCAATTTTATTTTTTTGTTGGATCAAGGACTTCAATATCTGGTGTACTCATATTTTTCAATTTTTTTTTGTTGATAATCTTCTATTTTTCCACATGTGTAGAACATAGAGCTTGATTTTCAGTGAAAAACCTCTATTCACAAGAAATAAAAAATATAATAATAAAATTAAATTTATTTAAAATTATACTTTTTGGGAAGCTTATAATAAGGACTACATAATTACAATTTTTTTTTAAATGAATTCATTTGATCCCCCAAAAGGTAAATCAAAAGTTGTTTTTTATCAACATTTTGATAGGTGTAAAGGAGACTCCATTATAGGTATGGTTTAAAACTAGCGGGGTTGTATCCAAGGGTGATCCCATAATAGTGGTTTACAATTTTTGGCCAAATTGGACACTGCAATTATTATTTTTAACTAAATCTTCACATTCGGGCACCTATAGCGGCTAAACCATGAGGAATTTGAAGATGGTGCAAACTAGAGTCTCACCAAATTTTGTTTGTAGATTCTAAAAATATTTTTTTCAAAATTTTTGGAATCAAATTGCACTTATTTTTCCATCTCCCACAAAATTGATTTTTTTCAGAAAACAACATAAAAAAGTGACGCCCTATAACGATAAATTTTTTCCATGAAGGATAAAATTCTAATTCTTTCAAATTTAGATTTGTAACTATGATATCTAGTGCTTCCACTTGGTTAGATAGTTTTTATTGAATATTTTTTCCTTAGTCAAGTTTCAAAGTCAAACGAATTACAATTCGAGACAATGCGATGATAATGCATAACTTTTTTGTATATGTCAAAATTTAATTTAATTTTTCTTGTTGAATCACGGACTTCAATATTTGGTGCACTCATATTTTTCAATTTTTTTTTTTGATAATCTTTTATTTTTCCACATATGAAGAACAAAGAAATTCATTTTCGATGAAAAACCTATGTTTAATAAAACTTAAAAAACAAATACATAACAAAGCCAAAACATATTAAAATTATATTCATTGGATAGATTGTTCTAAGGAATACCATAATCATTTGAAATAAATTTTAAATGAATTCATTTGAACTCCCAAAAGTTAAATCAAAAGTGATTTTTTATCAGCATTTTCATAGGTATAAAGGAGACACATTTATATGTATGGTTTAAAACTAGCAAGGTTCTATCCAAGGGGGTTTGATCTAAGGTCATTTGATCAAACCCTCTTCAATTGGAATCCTTAAAATTGAACTTTTTAAGGCTTAAATCATTATATTTTCTAAAAATATGTGATTTCAGCTAAAATTCGTTCCTCTCAGGAATTGTAAACCACTATTGTGACAGCACCCCCAAGGGGGTTTGATCTAAGGTATTTTGATCAAACCCTCTTCAATTGAAATGCTTTAAATGGAACTTTTAAAGGCTTAAATCATTATATTTTCTAAAAATATGTGATTTTAGCAAAAAATAGAATCTCCCAGAAATTGTAAACCAACTTTATGGGATGACCAAGAACACACAATAGTACTGAGAGGGTGGGTGAATTAGTACTAAATAAATTTATTTTTCATTCATAAACAATTAATCATATGAGAATTATGACAAGCATAAGATCACATAAGCATGCAAACATAACACTAGATTTACATGGAAAACCCTACAAGGGAAAAACCACGGTGAGAAAGTTGCTTGGATCTACTATCCAAATCTATCCTCACAAAATTAAAAAAAATTACAATAGACTTTATAGATTCATCTAAAGGAAGTTCACAACTCTCTCCAAGGGATAACATTTACAATTGAGATAGTACTTCAACACTTCTATTACCTCCAACTCACTATTTTTGGTATAATCACACATAAATCTACTTCAATAAGCTCTGCTACCTATAGTGTTGGACTCAAGGAACACTGAGAGGGGGGGTGGATCAGTGTTCAACAATATTTAAATTTCATTCCAAATCTTAAACCATTACATCATTTTATGAAAGGTAAAGATGTAAGCACATGAAGGAAATAATCAAAACACCATAACAACAAGATTTTTACGTGGAAAACCTAATAGGGGAAGAACCATGATGGAGGTCAATCCATAATTTATAATCTATTAAAATTATGGAGAAAAATAATGCACATGCATTTAGACACACTAGCCATAATAAAATCCTAACCGAAGATAATTTGTAGTGGATATACTTTTCTTTCCCTAATAAATGTGTGTTGTGATTTATACCAATGAAGAAACTATTGATCACATTCTCCTTCATTGTAAGTTTGCAAGTATGTTGTGGGAGGAACTATGTAGGAGTTAGAGCTTATTTGGATCTTTCTTGGGTCTATAAAGGTCTTCAAGGGGAGATAGTTTTCTATGTTTACCTATATTATCATTAATAAATTTAGGAGAGAGATTCTTAATGTAGAATTTAGCATGCAAAGGATCTAAAGAAACACAAAATGGTTCCCGCTCTAACTGGATGGGAAAAAATAAAATTCTAAGGAATTTCTAAAGCAAATCCTAGGCATGCTCGCATAGGATATATTATTACAAATAAAAAAGGAGAGTTAATTATTTTTTGTATAAGTCAAGGGTTATAAGCAATAATGAACTTGAGGTTGAGGTGGGTTGTTGGAGTCTTCACCTTATGTATTCAATTGGTTTAATTAATGTCATTCTTGATGTTAAATCCAAATTAACTATTGAATACATTAAAATAACCTTTAATCCTAAATGGAAATTGAGAAATTTTACATTTCATGCTAGTTTTTTGATTAATAGTCTCTCACTTCTTTATTGGGTATGTTTTTAAAGAAGTAAACAAGGTGGAAAATGGTGTCATCGATTATATCTTAAGGATTGAGTTTTGATAGTGTTGATCAATGGGTAGAATCTTGAAAAGTGTACACATGTTATTTATTAATGATTTGATAAATCTACCAAGATTAGATACCTAATCAAGTCTTATTCACGTCAAAAACCCTGTGGATGGTTGATGGACCTTTGAATATCATCATGTGCCTTGAATATTATGATTTATTGATATTTATAACCATATGGATTTGGGTTTATTGGATGATCATTCCATAATATGTCGATACCATCATAACTATGAAAGTGTTAAATTGGTAATTTTTTTTGTAATGGACAAATAAAAATACCACAAGGTAGAATTCATATTTATTTTCATCTAGGGTGTGTATACTATGGTGGTAGTGGCATGATGATCCATGGTTGTGGTGGTATGTTGATAATGATTGTCCTTCCTATTGAATTAACAATTGACTCATTATTTCCCTTTTTGGTTTCTATTTTTTTATTTTAGTTTATGGATTCAACCTTACTCTTTGAAATTAATTCTACAACTAATTTTACCATATGAGGAGAGAGAGTGAGATTTGATTCCTCTTCTAATGAGGATATCAAACATAACCATAAGATTTGGGGCATATTTAGTACAAGGTTCTGTAGACACGCAAAATTGACATTATGCATAATCATATTCGTTTGTCAATTAAATAAACCAAGGTATTTAAATTGAATAAATTAACTTTATTTAATTTAAGCCTATCATCATCCTTTTAATTAAATAAATCAAACCTTTATTTAATTAAATCTGAAATCACCTTTCATCTCCCTTTGATTTAATTTAAATCCCTAAATCTAAGTCAAATGGGTCAAAGAATCTAACATCATTTTAACTAAGCTAATCCTGATTAATCTAATCTAATCACCCATCACATTCTCTAGCCTTTCCCATTTGCACAAATAAATAAATTTATTGATTTATTAATTCATCATTTTCTTTCAACTTGGCATAAAAATGGAATATTCCCTCAAGTTTGAATTCAAAAAAAAGTTGACATGTACATCCAACAAAGCATTTAAGAGGTCTTACATGTCTCTTACATGTCCCTTTGCAAAGGTCAAACTCAACATTTAACTCTGAAATTCAAATTTGAAATCTCCCCCTCTTTGGCACATTGACCAAAACTTGCACATTCCTCAACCTATCACAAGTTGACAAGTGGCCTCTTCTCATTGGTGGATCTTTAGTCCCACATCCTCCATGTTTGGAATTCTTCCATCATTCTATTTTATAAATAGAGAGCTTATCTATTGTATCAATCCTCCACAATCTCCACAATCTCATGCAAAGTCACTCTCTTCAATTGAGAATTTATTTTGTCCACCTCATATCATCTTAAAAGCAGTTTCATATCATCAATATCATGGAGCTTAGAAAAGGATTGGGAAAGGGATTCTTTCCATAGAAGCACCAATCCACTATGAGATAAATTTGGATTCATGTTGTTTATATGCTTATTTAGCTTTTCTTATTGTTTTAATTTCTCATTTAAAATATCTAACATGATGCAATATTTCATAGGGATATTAGATTTGTTGTGTTTTTCTTAACTTATTCTTGCCAAGGCTTAACATTTTGCAGATTTAGTACCACAAAATGGCGCTAGAGGGAGGGCTAGAATCATTTGATGAATTTATCACTGGTTTTGCTTTTTCTTTTATATCACAAGATTTACATGCTCCATATTATTTCCTTTCTTGATTTTTGTTGGCGCTCTACCTCTACTGAACTCATTTTCACATGGTTTCTTACAGATTCAAGGAACAATCATTTTTTATTTATTTTTGCTTAACATTTGTTGAAATTTACATTTATCAATCACTTTTGTTTCTAGCTAATCCATTATGTGTTATACGACATCAAACTGTGGTCCATGAGATCTCTTTGACTGGAGAAAAACTTTGATCAGATCATGTGAACCATCAATGCTTCCACCATTTCC
The DNA here is from genome assembly GCA_007258455.2 of Sequoia sempervirens. Classification (NCBI taxonomy): domain Eukaryota; kingdom Viridiplantae; phylum Streptophyta; class Pinopsida; order Cupressales; family Cupressaceae; genus Sequoia; species Sequoia sempervirens. The sequence continues at coordinate 35,634 of VDFB02281324.1, forward strand.
AGGTATGTTTGCCAAGGCGATTGATAGCTGAAGCAATAATATAAACCATTTGTGACCTCTCCATTATCTAACCAAGGTTGTATTGGGTTCAATCTATACAGCTATCTCCGGTATTCATTCTGCTCTATGCTTTTCTGGATGTCCATACTACGTTCCAAGCCAATCCCAACTCAATTTTCTTTTGTTTCCGTAAATCTTGTGGTGAGGGAGAACCGATAAGGGAGATCTCACTGATTTAGTAGCAAAAATTTGTGGAATATGGTTTTACACCTGCCAAATAGCTTTTAAAGGCTGACGAATTTGTCTTTACCCTTGCCAATTGCATGAGCCTGAAGGTCGCTTAGACGCCTATTTTTATGCATATAAATGCATTTGCTGGAAAGTTTCTTGATTGGAAAGTTCAGCCTTACACCTGTCAAACGCATTTGCTTGAATATTTTCAAAATATATTCGTTATTTCTGTTGTACACTAGAAAATTTCATTAAATTGAAAGTTTTTAAAGTGTTTAATCACTGCCTTTCTTTTTTTACGCTTGCCAAATTCATTTATTCCTCCAATAGGGGATTGATGGAATCTCGATTTAAAATAAATAGGCGTCGAACCTTCAAATGATTAGTTCTATCAGATTCAAGTTGCTTCACCACGCGTTGAAGTAAATGTTGCTTTCCAAAGATGAGCTGATTATATTAGGAAATGCGCTATCTTTTGGACTTCACTTTTGTCTGTGCCACAATGCAGCAATTGTTGTTTTTAGTGATAAAAAAAACTGAGAGAGTCTCTTCCTTCAAAGTGTCTTATTAACAGATTTTCTATCTTTTTGTGTTTTGGACGGAGCATTTGAATGGCTGAACCATCGCTTTTGGGCACTCATTAACTTGTGAAATGTTCTAGATGTTAAAGACATGATGAAGGCTGGTTGTTAGATCCCAATCGCACCCTTCTCTCTGCTTGCACTAAGAGGGGAGTTTTAGAGAAAGAATGGTCGACCATTGCAGCATTCAACAAGCTACGACAAGAGACGTGGAGGAGCTCGAATAATCAAAATTTGAGAATTCTTGAATGATTTATGGCTTTTCTTTTCTTCGCAGACTAAATGAATGACAACGCCACCCATTTATGGCTTTTCTTTTCTTCGTAGACTAAATCAATTCAAAATGAATGCATCTATAATATAAATCCATTTTGTGCATATCCTGCAGGAATCGTATCCCATGTGACCATGTTTTTGTGAGGCTAGGAGGATGCTGGTCAAAGGTTGCTAGGCGCCACTCTACACCTGCCATTTATGTTAGTTTGAAGTTTTTTAAATATCATTAGGGTTGCTGGCTTTGCACCTGCCAGATTCATTTGCTTAATAACAGTTTTAGCGCCCTTTTGAAAAGATTTTTGGATTCGACTTTACACCTGTCAATGTCATTTGCTTGAAAATTTCTAAGGCCTATTCAATAAATCCATTTTGTGCATATCCTGCAACTATTGCGCAAGGATTAAATAAGATTATTTGCAGCATATGATAATGGTGCCTCATTTATTCCCATCCAAAGACTTACACACATTAATTGAAGATATGATGGTTTCCTGTCAAAGCGCTGAGAGGGCGCTAGCTATGGGAGAAATCTGTTGGCAAATGTGGTACAAAGCCTGAACCCAAGTCCCACATCATTCCTTATTTGTCTCCTTGTATGGTATGGTTTCTACCAAGGAAGATTGCGACTAATATATGGGACTCAACAATCTTTATAAGAGTGATATGATAGTCCAAAAAGTGGATATACGATGCCTTTGGAAAGTCAATTCCATTTCAAAATATGCAATCCAAAACTTCCCAATACCCACGATATCACCAAGTGTCTAATATTACTTGAATTTTGATAAGAAAATCCAAGCATATTCTACCTTACCTATGGTTCCTATCTTTCCTAGCAGTGAATATGGTTACCAAAGGGAATGAATGAATGATAGGATATTTGCATAGTTCACCTTCATTCATTTTGTTAAATTTTTTTTGCAAGTGGAAGTTTGGATCATCAAGTACGTCTTTGGGATGCAAATAAAATAGAACGCATTGGTTCACTTAGGATTGGCTGTGCTGAGTGGGAAAGTCTTTCTAATATTAATATTGTTGTTCTAACTCATTTATGGCTTTTTGTAGGCTCAGTCAATGAGAATCGAGATGCCATCATAACAAAGGAATTAAATTTTTACTTGTTTACATTTAATCACTACATAGATTGTTTGCATTGATCTTTGACCAAGCATTTTACCTAAAGACTTTAATATTGTGAAATATTGTGGAGGGAAAGATTCTTATTGATAAGTCATTTAATAGTTAAAAATCATTAGTCTTGGCACTTGAGATCAATTCCTTGATTGAAGTTGATGATTTTAATTAATTAATTTGATCCTCACATGATTGTCCTTTTGTTTGAATAGGAAAAATGAAGAAGGAGCATTTTGTTTGCACAAAGGACTTGTAACGTTGAAACACTGGAAATAATCTTTGAACTAATCTTGGAGTTGAAAAAAATCAGACGTTAAAAACTTGAAATCAACAAAGCATTTTTTAATGCTTAAGGCTTACATTATACACATTAGTTTTCTGTTTTAAATCAACTTACATCTTTTGGGGCTCTAAAAAGAACATTTCAATTTTTTCGTTGCAAAGGGTTAAAAAAAGAACGTTAGACACTTACTAGCTTCAATTTGGGTTCTAAAATTGAACAAAGACAACTTTTCAAATCTCATTTTGGTGCTTTAAAATGAATCAAAATCATTGCTTTGTGGACTTAAAATGAACATGTGCAACTTTGTTTTTGTGATTTCTTACTTAAACTAACATTATCAAAAAGGACATATGCCCTTCTCTCGCGCTTTACATCGATCTTGAGAATCATAAGGTCTTTTTTTTGATCTTAGGTTGAGATAAAGTAATCACCTCCACACTTCATTTTGGGTTTAAAATTGAACAAAACATTGTGCAAGTGTGAGTAGAGCATTATTGCGTACACTCTCTCTTTGTGTTGCAAAAAAAGATGGATCGAGTTACGAATATTGTCTTTACTTGCTTTTGTTTATCTTAGAGGGCCTACCTTGGGGAAAAAGTACTCACCCAAGGGAATGAATCAACTGGTAACACTCTAAAGCCAAGAGTATTTCCAATCGGGACATAAATATGGGTATTGGAGTAAATGCCAATATCACGCAGTTGGCTTTGATGAGATGGATCTGAAAAGGGACTCTCGTCGTATGGGTCATTCTCCACGAATGGAAAGTATGAACTAGAACCCTTGTTCATAGTAACCAACCAGTCCATCCAACGAGTTTATCTAAGTGGTGCATTGGAACTTAGATTCCAAGAAGTTACTTTCCATGTGCAATCTTGGTTAAAATATAGAGGTTAAGACTTCATTATTAACATACGTTTATATTTTTTCCTTGGTTGTATGTAAAATCATCTCTTCTACTATGAAGGGCACGAGGAAAGCCCACCGAGAAAAACATACCAATTGAGCTAGGATGTTATATTTCTTGTGAGTCATTTTGAAAACACAGTGCTTGTATCCAAAACATTGAGACAAACATTAAACCAATCATCAAAATTTCAAACTCTTTGAAAGGAAAAAATACCTTTGAAAAGTCCATTTGTTACTGCTTGTCCCTAGGGGTTCTTATCCCTAGAAGGCTTCCAAACACTAGGACCTATATCTCAACTTTTTCATTCCAAAGTCAACAATAGGAAACTATGCTCTTGAAACCTTGATTTTCACATAATGGACCTTATGGAATGAAAAGGAATTGAGACATAGACATTCAGTTTGAAAACTAAGCAAGAAGTGTGTTTGTGAAAGAAAGAATCCATTAAGAAAATATTGAATCAATTGGACCCCACACATGTGCTTGGTCTCTTTTGGTCATATGGTTTTCATGCAAACATTGGTTTTTTTGGTTTGAACTACTCTTAGAGAAAGGCATGTTCTTCGCTATCTTGGCCTAGTGAACAAGTCAGGTTCTTCGGTCCATTTAGGATCAAATAAAACACTTCATCCATCCCAAACATCTATCAAAAAACCATCCCACCAAACAACTTTAGAGGTTTGAAAACATCATTCTAGACTTGGGTAAATCATCAAAATCAAAATCACCTTGTTTAGTTGGGTGTATGGGAATGCATCCTTTCTCATACATTTAATTAAATTAGCAATCCTTTGAACAAGTTCATCCTAAGATCACATCCAACATCTTAGGGTTTACAATTCCATTATCCAAATCCAATCACACCAATCAAAATCAAACCCTAAGTCTAGCATTGATCCAAAATTCCTAAAAATTTGACACCCATATCATTCACCCCTCTCATCCTTCATCTCATCATTGGTCCTAAATACCTTAGAGGTCACTTTTACAACAAGGTCAAAACAAAAGAGGAACATGGAATATAAACTTGATCCATACATCATGAGTAATCCAAGTCAACCAAACTATCAAAGCCTTACGATGCCAATTGATTTTCAAAACTCACATAATTTATACAATCCATACATGGGATCATTATCCCCTACAAACCTCAATGGTACAACAAATGTGGGTCTACCCAATCTAAATCTTGGAACACCTTTCTCGATGGTAGATTTAAATCCAAGGCCAAACCTACAAGTATATCAACCAAACAATCAATGCATGAGCCTTCAAATGAACAATATCATCCCATCAAATCCCTACATGCCAATTGAGAATGTCCAAGTACAACTTTACCAAACATGAACATTTTGAGTCCAAACTTGGTAAACTTTGGGATGGATATGTTTGTAAATCATACGAGTGTTGTTCAAAGTCCAAAAAAGATGATAATGACTCCGTGTATTAATCTAAGTCAAGGTAACACCATGAAAAATAAAAGTTACCTAAATCAAGGCAATATAATTCCCAACATCAACACTATTCAATTTCAACCTATCATTCCAAATCTGAACATCATCCCAAATCAAAACATTGTCCAAAATCAATCAATCCAAGGCAATCCATCAAGCACCAATCAAATCATTGCATCCAATCATCCAAATATACCATTGATATCACAACAACATATGGTATCCAATCAAACAACAATGCTGATCCCAACAAATCAAAACACGACCTCCCAAGGACCTATCATCTCAGTCATTCCAACCATCACTATCACTTCAATCATTCCAACCACCACTCTCAAACCCATCACATCTCAACCCCTCACTACCATGATCGCTCCAAGTGTATCTCAACCACTTGTCACTACATCCAAGACAATTCCGAATCCACCACCACTACCACCAAAACCAAATATAACAAGACAATATAACATTGCGCTAAAAGCTCACCAGGCCTACCAAAAGGCCATCCAACAATATCTATCCACACAACAAGCAACAAAAGCCTAGGATCAAGTGCAAGCGCAAGCCCAAGCCACACTACAAGCCCAACGAACACAAGCCCAGGATCAGGTGCAAGCACAAGCTCAAGCCCAATACCAAGCTGAACAAGCAAATGTTGTTCAAAATCCCAACAAAATGTTAACGACTCCATGTATCGATCCAAGTCAATGATCACATAATCAAGACCTATCCATCAACAAACACATGGAAGATGTTTCTACCTCATCCAAAGATCAAATCAACATACATCAAGAGTCACTTTTTTATCATGATAAGAATCCTTCAACAATATCCGACAATGATCCATTTCAAGGAGTGTTAACATTATTTGATCCTGTAATCAACAATCCATCGACCAATGATCATGTTGAAAATGTCTCTACATCACCTAACGAGTTAGAGGGCATATCTGAAGAATTCATTCCAAAGCATGATCAACATATTTCACCAAAGTCTAGCAATGGTCCTTTCCGAGACATATTGACATCCTTCGACCTCATGGACCTTGTAGATATTGAAGGAATCTTCAACTCAACCTTTGATCCAAGTCCACTAAAAAATGAAGAGGATATTGAGCCAATTCCCATGCCTAATGATGACATCCAAGAACCTTTTATAAGCAATCCATCCTTTGAAACTGACCCATGTCAAGAACTTGATCCAAAGCATGTCAAAAGTAATCCCAAAATTAATCAAGATCAAGAATTCATATCTCCAAGATACTACAATGATCTAATGGACACTCTCCTATCTATAAAAGATGTCGCAAATGATGATCATATCCACATAGCACATACTCTACCATCTACCCATGAGATGCTTTCTATGGATGGACACATAGATGATCTTCTTCTAGAACAAGATTCCTTTACTCTTGAAATTATGACAAAAAAGAGTAGGTTATTGATTCCTATAATCAGACTGAGTTGTCAACATCAAGATTAGATATATCCAAAATTCAAACTAAGGACATCATGAATAAAGATATCTAGAAGTATCCACTCAAGGAAACAGGTCAGACAAAACAGGGTATTCCAAAGTCAGCAGAACAACAAATTCAATTAACATCATCATCTACAGTGGTCATTTATCAGAGAATGCATTCTAAACAAGAGCTCTCAGAACAGGCGAAATCAAAGCATGAAGGTACTACTTCCACAATACTAGGGGCAACTATGTCTCAAGCAAACATCAACATAGGGAGCACAAAGAGTCCTTATGATAAAACTAGTGTCAATACTACAACCAGCCATGCCATGAATCTTCATCCACCGCTCACCCCATCCATGAATTGGGACCAACGTCAAAAGAAAGATGTGAATCAAAGAAAGAAGAATGTTATCAAAGCAAAAGAGGCTAAGAAGAATAATGAAAAAATCAAATACACATGGATACCAAAACATACAAAGAAAGATTATCCCTATCAAACTCCACCAGTCAAAGAAACTATGGGGAAAAATAAGAAATGGAAAATTATCCATCAAAGATTTCCACAAAAGCAAAAGCAGGATTTTCAAGCAACGTAAAAAGTGTATCAAGTAGTTGGTCCTAATTCCATGCACATTTTTGTATCCACCCATCATTGCTCATCTTCCCAAGTTTGGAGAGTCAAATGTTCCAAACTGTCAACCAATCCATCTCTTATCCCTAAAAAACACTCCATCCACGCCTTCACACATGATATCCAGTTCTTACATTGACCATGTATTGGCAACAACCCTTCATCATAAGGATTTAGAAGGCACTCTATCACTATGTGTGCATAGAGACAAAGTTAACCCCGATATCAATAAAGCAGATCAAGAATCCCAAAAGTTGCATTCAAGTGCACATATCTTAGCAAAGCAGCTCCTTCAAGTAGGATATTGATGGCACATTATGACAGGGGCATCTACATCAACACCACCAGGTGGTTCAACATGAATCTTTCAGAAAAATACAAAAACAAATTAAAAAAATGAAAATCCAAAAAAATTAGAAAAAGGATTGAAAATAGTAAAGAAAAAAATCATCCTCTAGTGAAAACCACATAGGTGGCACTTTGGACAGGTACCATGATGAAAACCTGGTAAACATGCATCATGAGTAGAATCAAGCATCTACGTGCACCACTTCAAGTCAAAGCATCTTATCCCATCCATAATAAATCCAACACCCCATCCATCTCAGCCATAATAAATCCATGCATCCATGAACCATTTATCCAATCCATTTTCATCCATCTGCATCCATAGTCCAAATTATCTTGATCTTGACAAATTTTGGTGCACACTTTATGCTTGCTTATGGTAAAACATCTTGACATGGGTCATTTTCATTGATCCTATCCTATCCAACATTATCTGAGCCATGAAACATTATCCAAATAAGCATTCTTTATCTTAACACCTTATCTTATTGCAAGATAATCCTTGGCATCCTTTACGTGCTTACCATATCCATCTGTCCACACACCTATCTAAGCGTCCATCCATGACATTCCATACATTGCTAGACACTGGGGGAAAATATTTGCATCTTGCTTCAAGAATAAATCTTGATCTATATCCTCCAACTTATGTGGTGATACGAACATTGGCAAACATGAAATAAAATTGGTCCACCACTTGTGAGCAAAAATCCAAATCACTAACCCATGGCATATTTTGACGAGAAGAAATTCCTTATCAGTATTCATCTTTCATCGAACATCAATCCAAACAATCACTATCAGTCGCATCTAATTTGCACTTCAAACATCACATCAAATCATCCAAAAAATATTTTGTTTCAAACCAAGCTTCATCAATCATGATCAATCAAATCCAATAAAAAAATCATCATCTCAGGATATCCTTGTGTTGCTTAACACTATCCTTACATTGTTGTGCATCATCTCAACAATGTTATCATCATCAATCCTAATCAATCAATCCTTGCATTGTTGTGCATCCTCAACAATGTTATCATCATCAATCAATCCATCGATTCGATCAGTCAACCTTAGCTTGGTCTTCAACAAAATACCAAACATATCACTAATATCATATCCATATCCAAATCATCAAAATCATGCAAAAATCCAAAAACATTCATAAAATAAAAAAATCCAAAACATCCAAATCACATCAAAATCCAAAACATTAAAAACACAAAATCTAAAAACATTCACAAAATCTTAGAAAACCCCAAAACATTCAAAAAATAAAAAAATCAAAACATTTGTAAAATCCTGAAAATACCAAAAACAGCCTCAAAACATTCCAAAAACATCAAAAACATCCAAATATTTGAAAAAATCCACCCGTCTCATCTTGCTTTCACTCGAAATAATCAATCATCCATAATAAATTGATCATCACGTTCATCCTTTGGCAGCACAAATAGAAACAATCACAACAATTAGCAAAAGAAAACTTCAAACACAAAATCAAAATCAAAATAGCAAACCTTTAAATGCAAAATCAAAACTCTTGATCATTTTCAAACATGTCGATCGACCTTGTATCAACAGCCTTTCGAACAAACCTATCAACTTGCCACCATCCACTAACATACATCCTAGGATGTATCCTTCCTACAATGGGCATTATCTTTTGGAAAAACACTTTGGATAAATGAAATGACATGCTGCCATCCACTAACATGTCCTAGGATGTATCCTTCCTACAATGGGCATTATCTTTTGGCAATAGTTTCGGTTCTTATCCTAAAACAAAACAGATCCCTTCAGCTCAAGGTATGAAGAACATTGGCTTGTTTGTGTACTTGATCTTTTCTTTTGATTTATCTTATTGTGCTCATTCCAATGACCTCTCGATGATGTATAATCAAAGCGATTTAGAGAGAAAGGAATGGGGAAATGATCATTATCTTTTGTATGATGTGTTTGTTGGACATTCTTGTAAAATAACTTGGTGAATACTTGCTTTGTTAGGTACGTCCTAGCAAGGTTTCTATATTTCAAGTGTCAACAAGAATACTTCTATCTGTTTGTTGAGTCAAAGTCCATCACACTAGGTACAACACCATCCTGGTTCTTTATACCTTGATGCATCGTATCTACATGTGTAATCAAACATAAGGTAAGTAGCCCTTTTAAATTCTGAATTCTTGATAAGCGAAACATCATCTATCATCATCATCATCTCTAATAAAGTCTCGTCAGATCATGGAATTGTTGGATCCTCTTGTCATCATCTTATTTCTTCTTTCTTCTCTCTGCGCTACCATAACATACCAATGCATCCATCATGCATCCATCCTGCATCCACAAACCGTCATCATACCACATATCATTCATATCATACATAATAGGAAACACTGATCATTTCACATGCATTGCATTTAGATCATCATCATAATATAGATCTGTTAGTCTAAGCATCTCATAAAATCATATATTTGCATAATCATAGCATATCACATCATCCATCTCATCCATCTCACATCATATCATTATTTTAGTTGTTTAGGATAATATAGATTGGTTAGTATAAGCATCTTAAAATCATCTCATTTGCATCATCATCATAACCATCCATTTTGAACCTCTTTATCGCGAGATCGACCCTCAAATGGAATATTTTTGCTTGATCTCTCGAGGGGGCAATGTACTAGTGTACTTTTAGCTGGGGCATCCGAAAAAATTAGAATTTTTTGAATTTTGATCACGACAATTTTATTCTTTGAACCAATGCAGCAAGTACATTGCTTCAAAGAGGGGAAAAATGTAGACACGCAAAATTAAAATCATGCGTAATCATATTCTCTCGTCAATTAAATAAACCAAGGTATTTAAATTGAATAAATTAACTTTATTTAATTTGAGCTTATCATCATCCTTTTAATTAAATAAATCAAACCTTTATTTAATTAAATCTGAAATCACCTTTCATCTCCCTTTGATTTAATTTAAATCCCTAGATCTAAGTCAATGGGTCAAAGCATCTAACATCATCTTAACTAAGCTAATCCTGATTAATCTAATCCAATCACCCATCACATCCTCTAGCCTTTCCCACTTTCACAAATAAATCAATTTATTGATTTATTAATTCATCATTTTCTTTCAACTTGGCATAAAAATGGAATATTCCCTCAAGTTTGAATTCAAAAACAAGCTGACATGTACATCCAACAAAGCATTTAAGAGGTCTTACATATCTCTTACATGTCCCTTTGCAAAGGTCAAACTCAACATTTAACTCTGAAATTCAAATTTGAAATCTCCCCCTCTTTGGCACATTGACCAAAACTTGCACATTCCTCAACCTATCACAAGTTGACAAGTGGCCTCTTCTCATTGGTGGATCTTTAGTCCCACATCCTCCATGTTTGGTATTCTTCCATCATTCTATTTTATAAATACAGAGCTTCTCTATTGTATCAATCCTCCACAATCTCCACAATCTCATGCAAAGTCACTCTCTTCAATTGAGAATTGATTTTGTCCACCTCATATCATCTTCAAAGAAGTTTCATATCATCAATATCATGGAGCTTAGCAAAGGATTGGGAAAGGGATTCTTTCCATAGAAGCACCAATCCACTATGATATAAATTTGGATTCATGTTGTTTATATGTTTATTTAGCTTTTCTTATTGTTTTAATTTATCATTTAGCATATCTAACATGATGCAATATTTCATAGGGATATTAGATTTGTTTTGTTTTGCTTAACTTATTCTTGTCAAGGCTTAACATTTTGCAGATTTAGTATCCACAGGTTCCATTTCAAATTATTTTGATTCTATGTGGAGCCTTAACTGTACCCTCTCCATTTAATTTTAATATAACATAGAGCACAAGAAAGATTAAAAAAAAGAAAAAGTGTCGACTTTTATGCCTTTGAGAGTATTATTAGAGATGCCACAAGGTCAAGCACTTATGGTTTGAAAATGAGGTGGATGGGAAAGACCAAGGTGAAGGACTATATAAACTCCTTCCTCATAGGTGATGAAAAATTAATCAACAATTAAAAATATTTAAAATAAAGGATTTCTCCTTGGACTAAGGTAAGCATGTACTTAATCAAGTAATCCACTCTTCAAGGGTGGTTCCAATGCATTAACATATATTAATTTAATCTATTATGCCACCTTCATCATAATTTACAAATAAAATTTTCATTCTATTTCTTGCCTTCTATTAAAAGTTCAATCAATGATGTTAGGTGCAATAAGGTGATTCTGCCTCTAAATTAGGTTCTTATCTTTCATCTTTATCAATATTTTGTAAATAATTTTCTAATTTTTAATGTTAGTTACCAACAAATGGTGAATAGCCGTAACCCCACAAAGAAGGGAAAATAGGATAGATGAAATTTTATCTGATCAGCTCTCCTTATTAAGAACTCTCCTCCTAAGAAACCTAATATTTAGCCAAGAAATAAAAAATGTAAGATTAAACCCCCAAGTGCCCATGAGAATTTTCTTTTATTTGAAGAAGAAACCAATCTTTTCATTAGGTTTAAGAGCTCAAATATTAATTTTGATTTGGGGCTTTCCCTCCTTCCTCACTTAGATTTAGAAAGGAAGAATGGTATAAAATAAATACAAAATAAAAATTAAAGTGGTTGTTGGTAGTTCAAAAATCCAAGGCCCTAAGAAGAGAGCTAGTGAGAATTTTGTTGTAGCCAAAAAATCATGTTTTGTTGTAAATAGGAAGGATATAAAGAACAACTATATCACTTTCAAGGAGAGAGGTGAGGTTCAAATAAGAAAATACAAGATCAATGTAAATAATAACTTCTAGAAGCACAATATAGAGGGAAAAACAACCCTAAAGAACATGAATGAAAATGAAACCAATAATATTGGTAAAGACAATAGGATCAATCTATTCAATAAAATTAGCATCAAACATGTTTCCTACACCACATGTTTTTGATTAGGTAAGCAACATTTATAGGGTGTTGCACCCTTTCACGAAGAGCCACAAGGGCCAATAGAGTTCAAGACCAAAAAACATCAAAAAAACATAGCAAAAAAAAAAACACAATAGACCAACAATAGATGGACAAACAACAGATGAATAGAAAACAAATTGACATCCCCCTAGTTCTTTGATATGAGATTAACAACATCATCTCCGAACCATTCTTGATGATCTTCAACATTCTTCTTGTCCATTTCATCCTTCATAAGCTCTGATAGGGTGTTGGTAACACAATGGACCAACTTAACCATGAAGTAGGTCAAACCAAATTTTATTTTTTCCAACTTATCCAATATTTCCTGCAACAGACAAAGCTCCTCCCTCCCAACTGCAGTCTTTCTAGTATCAACACATTCAATGTCCATCAGGTCCAAAGACAGAGAGGACGATTCCTCCTTCTGCACTTTACCAATTTCAAGAATGGTGTTGGGCCCTCTAACATACTCCTCCTCCTCACTCTCACACTCCTCTTTGTCCTTGCTATCTTTGCTGTCAGACTACTCCTCTTCCATATCCAAGTCTTTCACTTGCACATTTTTGCTATTCTTAGCCAACCTACTAGAGTGCCAAATGATGGTATTGCCACTAGTCACCACTATCTCCTCGACCACTATATCCACCTTAGAGACCTTGCCCACCATATTTTTACCTTTTCTCGGAGGCTCCTTCAAAATCTTCACTTCCTCTTTTCCTTTCTTTTTTAGGGTAGGCTTGCTAGTAGTTTTGGTAGGGGTTGATTTGAGCTCACAAAGACTAGCCACCACACTAGTCTAGGCCACACCCACATTCCCCTTAAGGTTTTTAACAATGGGTTTGGGTTTATGCGTGTCAATAGGGACCAAGTGGTTTTTCATGATGGGGCCTTTGGACTCGGTTCAAGATAAATTGGTCATAGTGGGAGGCTCAATCTCTTCAATACTGACAACAAATATGGGTTTGGGCTGGCATAAAGCAAGATGGAAAAGGTAGAGTCTCAAAATGAGGCCCTGGTGGTGTGACAGGGGAGGAGGGTCATTAGGATTCATACCAACAACCTCGATAAATTTTTCAACAAAAAATTCTGAGTCCATCAGAAGGGAAAAAGGAAACCTAAATAGAATTTTATGCGAGAGGTGGTTCAAAAGAGGGAAATGGTAGAAAAAGTAGGTTTTGAATCTACCTTCCAGAGTCACGTACTTCATTAGGGTGAGGAACACTTGGTTCCATAGCTGAGGGAGAGCCTCCCACTCAAAACCTGACTGGTTGTGCACCAGCTTCTCATTCCCCACAAAAACATGTTCACACTTTCATTATGCTAATTTTTAGTGTACTTCGGGTGCTTCATACCAATACACGGGAGCCTCGTCGCCTACGCTATCACTTCCTCATTAACATTAAAGGAAATACCACCCAAAGTCACACGATGATCTTTCCAAGAGTTGACAAACTATGCATATAGATTTGGGTCATGGCCAACCAGACTCTCCATCAGTGGAGCAAGACCTCCCTCAACACATATGTGCCACGCCAACAGATCTTTACAAAATTCACCGCAGTTGTTTGGCTTAGTTCACAACCTATCACCACCCATAATGTCACTTTGTGCATAGAATAATAGAGAAATTGAGAAAATAAAAGGTTAGAAATAATGGAAAGGTGAAGAATCACCCGCACATTTAAGATTTTAAGACAAAAATGCCAACCTTTGGTAATCAAAGCAATGGATAGGTCACACGCTTGAGGAAGTAATTTCCTAAAAGAAATCTTATAAAAATCATAAATGAGGATCTTCAAACACATTTGGCTAAGTAAGAAGGATATGATGGGAATGGAAGGTTTGCCTTCCACATGTAGTAAATGCACAAAAACCTAGGCAAGATGGCCATAGGGCCAAATTTAGAGAAACCAAAAAGGTTAGCTTTCGGAAGCAGCGACAAAATAGTGGACAAGATAGAACCAATTAGGAGCTTGATCTCATAATTATTAGTCACATCAAAATCAAAATTAAAAAAATTGAAAATATGATCGCTTAACATAATCCCCAAAAGGAGATTACGTAAGGTATGGTCTAGCTTAGTTTTAATCATCAAGTACCCACAACAACATCTCATGAAATCCCCTTTCAAAATGGGCTTCGTCTCGTAATTTAAATTATGCCACTTGTTATCGACCTCATCCTTAAAAATTTTCCACATAGCCCAAAATACAAGCATGTGGACCCCCCAGAAAATCCAACAAAGCGCTTGACTAGTTATGATCATGGGTGAAGTAAGGGCTTTGTTCCTTCAATATTATACCTTGAATTCCAGATGGTAGGTTCCATAAAGAATGCCAACATTCAAAAAAATTCCAATGTGTGCCAAAATTGGTCAAGGCATCATCAACTTGGTTTACCTCTTGATAAATATGGGTGGCAACCTTTAATTTCAACTTTGACACGAAGAGCCTTATGTCTAAAAGATTGTCTTTAGTACTCCACCCTAGTAGTTTGTCAAAGTTAACAACATCAATAATAGACTTAGAGTCACCTTCAATATGAAGGTTATCAATCCCCATGGAAAAAACCAACTGTAAGCCCTTTAACATCACTCTAGCTTCCACAATCATAGAATTATGGACACCAATCTCCCCAGATTAACCAACCACAAAATTACCTTTGCAATCTCTGATCACACCTCCTATACTAGCTCTGCCCAAGTTGCCTAAATAGTAGCCCCATCAAAATTTATTTTATACCAGCCACTGTTCGGAGGCTTCCAAATAGTGACACTTCAAGCCAGGGATCTAGAGTTGTCATAGGAGTTAGCATCTAGGTTCTGGTGCCAAGCTTTGGCCATACTTATTTCCTCCTTTGTCAGACCTTTATCTGGGGTTTTCCCTTGGAATAACAAAATGTTTTCCACAATAAGCCGAGAACCAATACCAAACACCTCTTTCAGACTCATCTCAATGTTCCTGAAAATCCTATTATTTCTCTCTTTCCATATACACCAACATATAATAAGGGGGATCTGGTTCCAAATTTCACTAGGTAAAGGGTGGATAAAGGGTCTAGACCAACTCAAGATAAGGATCTGATATCCCGACATATAATTGATTGAATCTCCAATCTTCCTTTAGCCAACTCCCACACCTCAACAACAAACAGGCAGTGTAACAACAAGTGATCCAATGATTCTTCAGTGCACTTGCATAAAAATCATTTGTTGGGGATCTAGAATCCCCTTTTCCTTAGATTTTCCTAAGTTAGAATTCTATTATGGCAAGTAGTCCACCAAAAGAAGTTAACTTTCGAGATCATGTGTCAATTCAAGACCTTCTTCCATAGATCAAGGACAACACACTGGTCTGTTAACAAATTGTAAGATGATTTAACTGAAAGATCTCCCTGCTTATCATGAGTCTAGAAGAATTCATCCCCCCTATTGGTTGCTGGAAATCTAGTGAGGGAGAGCAACTCTTGCAGCATCTTGGCAAGGAGGCTCAAATCAAGGGATAAGGGGCAGCAAAGGGCCAAGTCATTCCATTTTCTAGCACCATGGGGGCCGATGAGATAATCACTAATAGAAATACCAAAGAATCATTGAGCCAATCTCATAAGATTCCTAAATTCAAAGCTTTCTAGGGGAGTATCAAGTAACAAAGGGTCCTCACAGAATTTGATTTTATTATGATTACCAATCATCCATTTTATCCCATTCCTCAAAAGACCTTGCAGACTACAAATACACCTCCACACCAAAGACCTCGAAGGGTGAACCTCTGAGAGGCAGTCAATCAAAGATCTATTTTGAAGGTACTTAGCATTCATGATTTTACACCAATCCTTCCTATCCCTCAGATGGTCCCAACCCACTTTTTCCATTAAAGCTTTATTGGTATTAGAAACAGTCCTAATCGCAAGCCCACCACAACTTTTAGGTTAATAGACCTTGTCCCATTTAACCAGAGAAAATTTATTTTTTTCCTCAGTCCCCGACCAAAGGAAAATCCTTTGAATTTTCTCAAATTTCTCAGCAATATATTTGGGAATCTTGAAAATGGAGAGGAAATAGATAGGGATACCTTGAAGAAAAACACACAAGAGCTGTAATTTACCTGCATGGCTAAGCAAGGAGCCTTTCCACCCAACCGGTTTTCTTTGGATCCTTTCTAGTATAGAATTCCAAAAGTCAAAAGTGACTTCCTTTATAGTAAGGGGTAAACCAAGATAAACCAAAGGAAGAGAACCACTCAAACAACTCAGAAAAACTGTCACCCGAGCTTGTAGATTAGGAGTGTTGTTAAAAAAGTAAATCATACTTTTATTATAGTTAATGCATTGCCTAGAACAAGCAGCATAGTTGTTGAGACATTTTTTCAATTTCCTAGTTTCAATCACAGAGACTTTCCCAAAAAGAAAAGTATCATCCACAAATTGTTGAATCATAGTTGGCTCTAAGGAAGAGGCAACCTTAATTCCCTTAATGGACCCTTTTGACATAAGATTAGAGAAATTCCTGCTCAGGACATCCACAATCATTATAAATAAATAGGGTGAAAGGGAGTTTCCCTGTCTGATACCTCTCCTAGAAAAAAAAAACCCAAAGGGAGACCCATTTACCAGAATAGAGTACTTAACCATTGTTACACATTCCATTATTAGATTAATCACAGATTGGTCAGAACCAAATTTAGCTAGGAATTTTGGGAAAAAATCTCAAATCACCTTATCATAAGATTTTGAAATGTCTAATTTAAGGGCCATACCAGCATAGTTGCATCTATCCATTGAATGGAGTAATTCATGTGTGGTTATGGTAGCATCAAGGATATGATGACCAAGCACAAACCCTTTTTGAGTGGGGATGATAATTTTGTTGAGGAGAGGTTTGATGCAGTTCACCAAATTTTTAGAGAGGATTTTATAAAAAGTATTGTACAGACTAATGGGGCAAAAATCAACCATTGATAGAGGATCAACAACCTTGGAAATTAAAGCTATTAAGGTGTGATTTAGTTGCTTAAGAATCTTACCAGATTTTAAAAAATCATGAGCAACTAGGACAAGGTCCTCACCAACAATCTCCTAAAAGGTTTGAAAGAAGGCCAGAAGGAAAACATCAAGGCCAGGAGCTTTGTAATCCCCCATACTGAAAGCACCCAACTTGACCTCCTTAGGAGTGACAACATTGAGGATCCCAAGGTTATCATTTTGGGATATAATAGTTGGGAGTGGGTCAAGCAACAAACTATCAAGAGTCAGATTAGGAGCCTCAATAGGAGCCACATAAGCCATCTGAAAGTAATCCACAGCCACTAGACCGATTACGGAGGCTGAATTGACAACCTCCCCCCATGCATTGTGCAATTTAGTTATCTTATTCCTTTTCTTATGTTTAATAGCAGAAACATGAAAGAAATATGTGTTCCTATTAGCTTCTTTCAGCCATTGGACCCTGGATTTCTGCTTCCAAAAAATCTCCTCTTTCCTTAGAATTTGTTCCCACTCCCTTCAACTCTCTTTTTCTTGCTTGCAAGTAGGAAGACTGACATCCCCATCCTCCATTTTCTTTTGAATCAATTTCAATTTATCCCCAACAATTTTTTTTCTAGAAAACATCCCCAAAAACCCTTTTGTTTCAGCCTTTCACCATATAGTTGATATGTTTGAGTTTAAAAAAGATTCTAAACATGGGGAACTATGAACAAGAATATTCCACCATTCAACAACTTTGTTTCTGACTGGGTTAAAAATAATAGTAGTTATCAGTGGCCAGTGGCTAGGGATTTCAACTCCCCCTTATTTCCCTCAGAAAAAAGCGGTGGTCTGGTGGATTATTTTGACAGCATGGCTAATCTGACAAAATTTCTAAGTTCTACTAGCCTAATTGAAATAGACTTAATGGGCCAAGCTTTTGCTTGGACCAACAGGTGTCTGGGGGAGGACTTGATTCAAGTTAGATTAGATAGATTCCTTTTTTCTAGTAACTAGACTGGCCTACTTAGTGCCACTCTCTGGGCTTTGCCCAGGATAATTTTTTATCACAATCCACTCCTACACCACATGCTATTTCAACCACAAAATTATGAATTTTGTACAAAACAAAATAGTCTCAATAAAAAGGAAAGTTAGAGAGGTGGAGGGTTTGGGGACTAATGACCTAAATTTGAGAGAATGATGCTTAGATTATACTACCTTAAGCATGAATATCCTCAAAGAGGAGTTTTCCAAGGCTAGACAAAAAAAGAATGCATAAACTGCATAAGGTTTATCTGATACCATGTGAGAACTGAAAGATCCCAAAGATAATTGACAAACACAATGAATGCATAAACTGCATAAGGTTGATCTGATATTTGGATAGCCAGAGGTCAACATATATAGGATAAATATTCCAACATAGGTGAAATATCCTAGCATGAGGTGTTGACGTGTATAGACACCTCTCGAGTCTAGCTCATGAGGAAAATATCATCCTACACAATAAATACCTAAGTAGGATTCTAGGATTCTAGGTCTCTTCTAACACATAACTTCTTTTCCATGAAGGATAACATTCTATTTCTTACAAATTTAGATTTGTAACTATGATATCTAGTGCTTCCAATTGGTTTCATAGCGTTTTATTGAATATTTTTTCCTTAATCAAGTTTCGAAGTCAAACTAATTACAATTCAGACACAGGCGGACCGTAAAACACATAATTTTTTTTGTATGTATTGAAATTCAATTTATTTATTTTGTTGGATCAAGGACTTCAATATCTGGTGTACTCATATTTTTCATTTTTTTTTTTGATAATCTTCTATTTTTCCACATGTGTAGAACATAGAGCTTGATTTTCGAAAAAACCTACATTCACAAGAAATAAAAAATATAATAATAAAATTAAATTTATTTAAAATTACACTTTTTGGGAAGCTTATAATAAGGACTACATAATTACATTTTTTTTTTAAAATTAATTCATTTGATCCCCCAAAAGGTAAATCAAAAGTTGTTTTTTATCAACATTTTGATAGGTGTAAAGGAGACTCCATTATAGGTATGGTTTAAAACTAGCGGGGTTCTATCCAAGGGGGTTTGATCTAAGGTAGTTTGATCAAACCCTCTTCAATTGAAATGCTTTAAATGGAACTTTTTAAGGCTGAAATCATTATATTTTCTAAAAATATGTGATTTTAGCAAAAAATAGAATCTACCAGAAATTGTAAACCAACTTTATGGGATCACCAAGAACACACAATAGTACTGAGAGGGTGGGTGAATTAATACTAAATAAATTTCTTTTTCATTCATAAACAATTAATCATATGAGAATTATGACAAGCATAAGATCACATAAGCATGCAACCATAACACTATATTTACATGGAAAACCCTACAAGGGAAAAACCATGGTGAGCAAGTTGCTTGGATCTATTGTCCAAATCTATCCTCACAAAACAAAACAAAATTTACAACTTACTTTATAGATTCATCTAAAGGAAGTTCACAAATCTCTCCAAGATACAATATTTACAATTGAGATAGTAATTCAACACTTCTATTACCTCCAACTCACTGTTTTTGGTATAATCACACATAAATCTACTTCAACAAGCTCTGCTACCTATAGTGTTGGACTCAAGGAACATTGAGAGTGGGGGGTGAATCAGTGTTCAATAATATTTAAATTTCATTCCAAATCTTAAACCATTTACAACATTTCATCAAAAGTAAAGATGCAAGCACATGAAGGAAACAATCAAAACACCATAACACCAAGATTTTTACATGGAAACCCTATTAGGGGAAAAACCACGGTGGAGGTGAATCCATAATTTATACTCTGTTAAAAGTATGGAGAAAAAGAATGCACATGCATTTAGGCACACTGCCTAGAGCTCATTGCTCAAAAGAAAGAAGGCTCATTGCCTTACAATATATTTGGATTACAACAAAAATTTGAATTGAGATGATAGCATCTACAAATGCATAATTACTGTTCCAGTTAGGCTAATTGATCAGATTCTGGACCTTCTATTTGATTCTGCACTTCACTCTGCTTTGCTTTAATTTGCTTCTCAAAAACCTCTTTTGCACAAGCAAAATTTGCTCAACTGATCTTCTGATATTTGCATACACATGTAATCTACTCTTCACTCATACTTACACACTTCCACACACACCCAAAAATTAATTACCCAAACTCATATATATATATATCCGCTACACATATTTTGTTGCTTTATGTCGGCATCAACAAAATAAAAATATTTTCTAACTGTCAGCTCAATCCAGGTTTGATATATGATGCATACCCACCAAAGTCAGCTAACACATAAATGAGACCCAAAAAAAAATGTTTGAGCATAGAAACAATTAAAAAATTACTTCTTATACATCTGTGACGCGCTACATACATCAAGTCGGCCACCTTGAGTGAATAAACAGAAAAAATCACCTTGCCAGATCTCCTAACTCATACACCAAATAATGCAACACCACAAAAATTAATATAATAAGATAATATAGATGCTTAAAAATATTCCCCGAGATCCACAACTCAAAATGATAATCTAATGAAGCATATAGATCAGCATACTAAACTTGAACCAGATACCCTATTCTTCATCCACATTTCTGGTAATACTCTGTTCTTCACTCTCCCTGCCGGTATGAAAAAATTCTGATCTATGGACCAAAATAATGACTTAGGTTTCCATGAATGACAACACTAGAATCCATATGCCAACAATCTCCCCCTTTGGCATTGAGGGAAACAGTTAGTGAAGAATTACTAAGTGTCGGAACCAATATGATTACGCTACGAGATTTCAAAATTTCAAAACAAAATTCCCCTTAGAGTGATAAGGAATTTCTCACTGCTCACTCTCCCCCTCTGACATCATGACAAACATATTTTTCACTGCAATCTCTTGCCTTTTCAAAAACTAGATCAAAATTTGAAAACATACAACTGTTGCTTGAGTCAAAAAATTATCCTGTACTTATCTTTCATTTCCGAAAGAAACTTCTTCCATGCTTCCACTGCAATCCCAATGATTAAGATCAAGCTATTGTTTTCTTATGTCCAGTTGATAATCTGAATGAGAGATTCTGGAATTGTGATTGCCTCTTCTAATTTCTCTCCTTTCCTTAGAACTTCAATTAACTGCTCCAACCTGCATTCAATTAAATCCTTCACTTTCAAAAAAGTGTCCACAAGGTTATTTCTAGTGAACTAAACTTTTGTATGTTTAGACTGCAACTCTTGAATCCTTTTCTTGACTATGCCATCCTGATCTCAAAGCATGTTATAATCCTGACCAATTTTGTTTAGCTTAGTTCAATTTGCTCTAGCTTATCTTTGTATCTCCCAACTACATGAGGCCAATGAAGACAATAATTGTAGATGTTATTTGTTGTATTTATGCATTGCCTCAACACATTCATTTTCCTTTTTAGTTTGGTAAGAGATAGCCTGAACTGCTCCTTTAAATGTAGAATTACCTCTCCCTCTTTCCTGTCCTGAGACTCAGAGACCATGGCTTCCTTAATGCATTCGGTCATCTCTTTAGGAAACATATTCTGCAAAATTTGCAAATCAATGTTATTGTGCACAAAATAAGTACTCATTGTACTCTTGATCAGGTCTTGCACATTTGAGGGTCTCTCAGACCATATGACAATAATTTTCTGCATCCTATCTTTCTCTTGAATAATCTGTAGTAACTTTACTTTGGATAAAACACCTTCTTCTTTGCTTCCTTCTGCCATTACTGCATCTGGTTCAATTGGTTTCGATTCTCCCCTAGGAGTGTACTCATTAGATTCCTCATCTAGTATGTCCACAATCTCTTGTTCTTTCCCTTTTCCTTCAGTTTTACGAGTCTTGTGTACGAGAGGAGTGTACTCAATAATTTCTTGAGCTCTTTTCTTATTCCTCTCCATCTCACCGGAAGAAGATCCAACTTCAAGTGCTTTTACCAGAATGGAAATGCTAATTGCTCCAAACTTCCCTAGCAATTCCTTAAAGAAATTTGCATACTCTAGCTTACAATTTCCCAAAGCATTAGAATGTTCAAAAATCTGTTTGCAAGCTGGTTCATTCTCTTTCCATACAACATTACTGATTTGTGGCAAACAATTTAGAAAATACATCACAAGACATATGACCAGGGTACCAAACCTGAAGGGGTAATCTACATTCTTTGTT
Source organism: Sequoia sempervirens (assembly GCA_007258455.2). Taxonomy (NCBI): domain Eukaryota; kingdom Viridiplantae; phylum Streptophyta; class Pinopsida; order Cupressales; family Cupressaceae; genus Sequoia; species Sequoia sempervirens. The sequence goes on from VDFB02281324.1 coordinate 58,125, forward strand.
AGTTGCACATTTTCCATCAATTGATCTTTTAGCAATCCACATAGATCAAAATACTCATCCTCCATTAACATCTTATGAGAGATGTAAACTATGCTTGTTGAGGTTGCGCCTTCCATGTTTCTAAAAAATATTTTGTATGAGATTCCATGCGCAATGTACCTTGTTATCAGATCTTTGATTTTCACAACTATCAAAGCCCTCTGATATCTAGAACAAACATCAGCAAAGGCGGATCCACCGAGGGAGTGATGAACACCTGTACCTGTTTAGGGTTAGGCACATTCATACTTGCAATGGAAGCTAGGAGCAGTATAGAACTAGACTGAAGGGGAGTAGAAGGAAGGGAGGAAGAAGATGATGTAGGAGGCCCTGAACTAGGGGAGGTCATTTATTCATCCTTGCTTTACGAGGTAGCCTACTTAGCCAAGAGAGCCTTTCGTCGGCGCTTTCACTTGCATGCAAGGCGGTTTCTACAAATCTTGGAATTAGAGGCTAGGGTTTGTGAAGGAACAAAAGGTTCTTGCTCAAGCATAGGAACACCCAGTATGACTATTTCTGATAGAGGAACATGTTCTTGCACAGGAGCAGGGGGAATAGGATGAGGAGCAATAGGAGGAGTCAATTTGATAGCCTCAACAATAGGCCTCTTTTCATTCACTGCCTTAGGAGCAGGAGTAGTAGGAGGCCACAGATCAAATTCTCTTTGAGAGCCTTTCTTCCTACCGTATAAATAATACCATGGTTCAAGATATTCATTAGGGAGGTCCACAATCCTAAGCTTGGGCCTATGCCAAAGAGGAATCATCGGACTTAGTGGGTAGCTGCCAGGTTGGCTCATCCAATAATCTTCCAAAGAAGGGGGAGAGGATGAGGCAGTCTAGGGGGAGGTAGCCTTCTCTTTACCTTTTCAGGAAAGAGAGGGAGCTGATGTGGACTTCTCCCTCCCTTTCGAGGAAGGGAGAGTAGTCAGTGCGAGCTTCTCCTTTTCTTCTCGAGAAGAGGAAGTGACCAATTGTTTTGTCATAGGAAGGGTCAGCTTTGGCTCCCCTTTTCCCCCATTTTTATAATTTACATAATTATTGTAAAGTAGGTCCGTTCTCAGAGGATACAAACTGACCGGGGAGGGCCAAAAGTGATCTAATGGATATCCACCACAGGACACCAAGGGTTGGTATCTAGTGTCATGCACTACAGGAAAGGCACCTTCATGGGAGAGATTTAAACACTTGTGAATGAGTGAGGTGATTCCATTCATGGAGGTGAGCCAAGATATGCCTAGCTTAAGGCTGAACAGATCTGAATCTAGGATAATATCAAAGACTTTGTTGACAACCCTAGGTCCTACCAGGATGGACAAAGTGATCGAGCCATAAGGTTTAAGACACATACAATCATCTGTATGGATGGTAGATTTCATCTCTTCATATTTTTCCTTTTGTAATGAGTTTAATACTAATGTTTCCTCAGTGATAACATTCACATGACTCATGGGATCTATCAAAATTTATGTCATAATGTTACCATTAACACGAGCGCGAATGTAGAGAGGTGAGGGTTTGTTGTTTAAGGGTAAATCTTGTGATGTGAATGTAATATCCACCAAATCAGGTGTGGGTGGAACAATGAAAGTTACCATGACCATATTGACATAGGCCTCAAGTTGGTTAATATAATCAGTGGGATTGATAATCATGTTAGCAGAGTGTGACAGAAATGGGTCTGTGTATATCTGTGGCTCACTATTAGCTTTCACCACTGATTTGTTAGTGTTGTCTTTATTCCCATCAAGATGAATGGTACCATCCTCAATGCAGTCTTGTATCTCATGACACAACCACATACATTATTCGGTATCATGTCCATTAACATGGTGGTACTGACAATAAGTGCTCCCATCATACCAATTAGGGTAGGGTTCTTTAACATGCTTAGGAGCTAGTAAAGTTATGATCTTATCCTTCAACAACTTTTGTAAGATGGAAGTATAAGATTTCAATAACTTTGTGAACTTCTGGTTGTGTTTGAGGCCATTGTCATTAGTAGTAGCTACTACATTCAAAATGGCATTACCTTTACCAAAGATTGATACGATGGACTTCCCTTCAAAATGAAAGCGTGAGGAGGATCCCCCAAATTGAACAACCATCTATTGGTACTCTCGTAAGGTTGCACACAAATGCGCGAAAGAAGGGTATTTCATAAGGGAAAACTTCTCTTGCCAAGGCCTTTGTAAGTTCCCTATAAATACCTTTTTCACGTCAAAATTGGGAAGCTAATACAAGATTTATGAAAGGAGCACTTGGTAGCACATATGAAATCAGTGATTTTTTCATTATCTCCTTGTTTACATCGGATGAGATCTAAAAAGGTCATCTTTGGCCCGATGTTTGCTTGAAAATGTTTGAGGAATTGGTTTACAAGTTGATCGAATGAGAAAATAGAGTTGTCAGGAAAGGAATAGTACCACTTGAGTGTTGTATCCTTGAGATATCAGGGAAACAATCTAGCCATCAACGCATCGTGATGGAAGAAGTCGATGCACAGGGCATTAAAGGTAGAAACATGTGTCTACAGATCTCCCTTACCACCACACTTCTCAAATTTAGGGATCTCCATTCCTTGAGGGAAAGGAGTGTTCAAGATTGCAACCGACAATGGGCTATGTCAAAAGAAGGGCTCGAAGATAGGGTGGGAAAAGGCTTGGGAAAGACTCGCCAACTAGCTCTGGATCTTACCCATATTATAAAGATAAGTGTTCATAATAGGGTCATTAGAAGATAGAGGGCTAGAGGGGCCTCCTCCAAAACCATTTCCAAGGCCTCCTCTAGAGCCGCCACCGGTGTGACTTCCGCTAGAACCACTACCAGAGCCACCACCGCTAGTAGGGCCTCCGCCAGAACCACCACTGTGACCTCCACCAACATTTCCTCCACTATCAAATCCACCACAATTACCAAAGCCCGCACCACTCATCCCACCAAATCCTCCACCACTAGAGGTGACAGGAGGGGTGTAGCTAAAGCCCAGGGGGACCCTATTAACTTTGATAGTTTCAGGTTGTTCAGAGATGAAAGAGATACTGATAGAAGGGATTGCGTCAGCCATATAGACGGATGTGGAAAGCATCGATACTCCTAACTCTCCTTCATGCTCTTCAAAAGTGACTCCTTGTGCAAAGCTAGGATTGTTTGAAGGAGAACATGCTTCAGAAAGACCAAGGAGGCTAGTTAGAAGTTCTATGCCTGTTCGATCTTTACTCATCATATGCTTTAATTCACTAACAACCCGAGTGGCTATAGCCATCTTCAAATTTCTTTCCAAATGGTTTTCTAAGTTTCCTAATACCTTAGCAAGAGCGACAACATATTCTGTAAGAATTTGAATGGCCTCATACTTGTCCACTGATGATGGAATAGGAGATGCAGGGGGAGTGGGAAAGTGATCAATTTCATCAGCAAATCCCATCGCGTTCCTTGAGAATTGTTCCTATGCAGCCAAACTAATAGCGGGAGTAGAGAAAAGGTCCGTAGAGAGACCAATCAAGACCTTCATCCTTTCCATTGGGAGGTGTTGTATACTTCTCCTAAAAATATACTTAGAAGTCATAGATTGGGTTGTGATGCTTATAAACCTTCACAACACTTAGGAAAACAACAGTCATGAGATACGAGAGAGGTATCAACACCAATGGATGAATGAACGTTGGTTCACGTCAGGTTCACCAAAAATGTAAGAGAGGGGGACCACCGCATGTAAGACCCCAGGTCACAGAGGGCCAAGGTGCGAGAGGTTACCCTAACTTACCTTAGCTAAGTGTAGTGCAAGGAAATGCAAGATGAGAGTGACAAGGACCGTAAGGCCTCTCAACCACTATGCAGACCTGAAACACATTAAAGGGCTAGGCGAGTCAGTTTTTAGGTCCAACACTATACCTCAGGAAGCTCTCTGCCCAAGGATGAAAGCATGATCTCTGGACATCAGTGCGGTGCACTGGTGTCTATAAAGTGCACTGACGTCTGTATGACTAGACAACAGTGAAGACAAGGTTAAACCTAGAAAAACTAGCTAACGACCCAACTAACTAACTAAAGGGCCAAAATGATGTGATTAAGTAAATGAAATATTCTCTAATATTATAAAGCATAAATGCAAGAGTAAGAAGGGAAAGAAAGATCTCACCAAGGAATTTGTTCACCAACTAGCTCCTCGAAAGAACATACTCCTGCACACAAAAAAAGAGGAGAATGTTGGGTGGCTGTATAGGGGCCTGCCTCAGTCAGACCCCTGTTTAGGTGTTTCCACCTCCATGGACAACAAAGAGTACAAGATAAAGAAAATACTATAATGAAGAGCACAAAAGCACTACAAAACAGTAAAGTGATAACTCAACCAAGTGATAGAGGAGAGGAGAGGGAAGCTTACCACCTCCACCAAGAGCACTCAAGGCTACTTGGGGGAGAATATGAGAGTACTTGAGCCTCTGCTGCAATGGTGTGGTCCCAAACTTGCTCTACCAAAGTGATGGAGTGTTGCTTTGGCTGCAATGGAATTCTTGTATGCTTGGAGTGATAGAATGAGTGCTTGCCATTGTCCAGAAGCTAGAATACCTGTTGAAGGAATGAATTTGAAGAAGGAATTAAAGAAATGACCATATTTAGGTCGGTCAGCCGAAGGGGGCATTACAACCTCACCTCCAATGAGAAGTGTAATGCCACTGTAGGTTCAATTGCAAGAATCTACCAGGGACGTAAGCGCGCTACTCGGATGTTTGCATACCGCATGGGTGTCCCTGATAGAAACGCCTCCACTAATGCTCAAAATAGGTTCCAAGTGTGATGCAAGTAGCTGGCTTAGGTGGAATTAAGCCTTCAAACTTGGTTTTCTAAGGTGGATAAAGGAAGGGGATTTGCACATGGGGTGCAAATTTTCTCCTATATAGATTGTAAAATAATGAGGAGTTCACCACCAAGCTAGGGCTTGGAAAGCCAAATGAAATGCAAGTTGTAATGCTTAAACCTAATATGATGCAATCTTTGATTAAATGACCTAAAAATGCATGTAAATAAGAATATAAAGCTGCAAGATGAAATGTGTGCACCTAGGAATATGATGAAGATTGGATGAGGGCTTGAAATGATGGAAATATTGATTTTGAAGCCTGTTGGGACTCATACGCCAATCTAGGTGATTTAGTCCCAAATTTGGGTTTCTGTACAAAAACTAAAATCTAGCAAATGGGTGCCTAAAACTATAAAAATTTGAAAAATGACCTAAACTGGGACTCATATGCTAGAACTGGTGTATCAGTCTAGTTAGGCTTTTCCGAAGCTTCAAAGTTTGAATCTTCTCTTTAATGTCTGCTCTGTGCTTCCCAATTGATTTCTGGATTTGAAAACCTGATTTGCAACTTGTAGAAGTCTTTCAATGGTCTCCAATGCAAGATGACAACTTTGAAAACTTCCTCCAAACTTTCTCTTCAATGTGTCTTCAACCTAAACTTGCAAATCACACACTAAAGAGAGGGAAAAATGTTGTTTTGTTAGTAGAAAGGGGTTTTCCTTTGTCAAACCCCATTTTGGTAATCAAACATTGAAATGAAATAAAATAGGAATGGAGAATGGTGAATGAACAAAATAAGATGTTGCAACTCACCAAACTCTAGCAAAGAAATGCTACAAACATGTATGAAATGGATCTAATGGATGTAGATGTTGACTCTTGCTTGAATAGGATAGATCTTGACTTGAATGAAAGCTTCAATTATGAAACCCTACATCATAATTGTTAGCTCAAAAATAAACATGATGTATGAAGACTTTGACACGATGCTTGATGCTTGAATAGTGCTCTAAAATGCTTGATAATCTGCCCTTGAATGCTCTTGAATGCTCTTATAAACACTTGAATGCTCTTGTGAACTCAAATTTCTATTATGAATTCTCTCACAAAAGTCTTAGGAGAAAATGAGTGAAAGAACCTTGTATTTATACTTAATTATTCCAAATTTCCTGAAATTACAACACTACAAGCTGACATCAGATCTAAGAGGATAAAATATTGCAAAAAATATGAATTAATTTTAATTTTGGGCCACATGGGATTCATAAGCCCAAGGTGGGGTATAAGTCCCATTATGCATAATTTATGGGACCAATTTAAAAAATGCTTAAAAAGGTGTAAAATCAGGATTGGGACCCAAAACCCTAGGTGGGACTCATACACCCAAGGTGGCGTATGAGTCCCAAACCAGAAAATCTAGGCTACACAACCTAAAAACTCCTGAATTATGATTGGATGTTGATTTATGTCAGGATTATCCTTGAAAATATGCATTAATTGAGGCTTGTGGTTGCAAAATAAGGCCAATTTAAGCTTAAAGGAGCCCAATTATTTAATAAAACCTTAGAAAAGTGTGAAAGTGTGTTACAACACTTTACAACACTCTAGATAAGGTACCAATTAAGTTCATTTAGTTAATAGGGCCCAAGACCTAATGTGAATATGTTAGACATGTATTACAACACTAAATCAAGGCCATGTTAGGGAGTAAACTAAAGTAGGTCGTCTACATCCCAATCATGTTCATCGTATACTGAAGGTGGACAACGAGAAAAAAGGGACAACCCAAAATGCATTACTAGGAAAAGGCTATCTAATTCTTTCCCCCATGATGTGTTGGACAAGAATGAGCCGAGATAAGTGATGGGAAGGATCATGTAATGGCGAGAACATAAGATTCTAAAACTATTACATGACAAGGGGTGGAAGGGTATGTTATGCAATCTTTGGGTAACAATCATTGTTATCAAAGTGGAATTTGTTCAAGATTATTTTGAATGCATGGCACTCATCAGTAATATGTCCAAGAGTTCTATGGTATCAGAAACGTGGAACATCTACACCTTTAGGATATAGTCTTATCTTTTCTTTCATAGGTGGCAATAATATAAGTCCTTGGTTTAGAAGTATTTGTAATTTTCTTTCACTATCATGTGGAAAACAAGGGAATTTTAATTTCTTTAGTTTGTAAGGTCTTCTATGCTTGCTAGATTCACCAATTTCTCTAGTTGAATGTTGAGGAAGAGGACCTAAGATGATCCTTTCATCCTTATCATCATTACGAATCATAGGTTATTCTTTAGGAAGGAGAATACTCATATCAAGAGGAGGATCTTGATATCCTAACCCTTTTGTATTTTCAATTGTTATTTGCTCTAAGAGTTGATGAATTTCATGTTCACTTGTTGTATCACATCCTTATTTTCTCAAGATTGTAAAGCCTTTTCCATATATCTCTTCTAGGTTGATGGGAGTATTTCTCACTTTGTTAACATAGAAGGGTTGAGTGTTTGCTTGCTTAGAGGAACTAGGTTCGCCTATTGTAGGGAACTTAGGTTCAACTTTTATCTCAACTTCAGGGTCTAAGTAACCAAACATCCCAAGTGGTGGTATTATAGGGGGTGTCAGTTGTTCCACGGATGGATAAAAGGATGCATTGGCTTCAAGGTTGTTGAGGCAATCGTTTAGGAACCTATTCATGTTGTTATCATCTTCTCCAATGAATTCAACATCATGAGGAGGACATGCATTAGGAGTTGAGTGAGCATGAATAAGTTCAATTTCATTAGGGTCATTTCCAAAAGCACAATTTGACACATCCACTAAGGACTTCAAGGATATCGATAGTTTACCAAAGCACATATCCATAATGAAATGCAATGCAAATTTCAGATTCTAATTTATGTAATAATGTGAAGTGAAATGTTCTTAATGTGATTAAGCAATGCACAAGATGAACCAATTTGACTAAACGTAATGAAGTTGCATGAAACAAAATGTTTGTACACAAAAATAGAAAGTTATAAACAACAAACAGAAGCTCAAAAATAGAGTTTTAAATGCTAGAAAATGCAATTCAAATTCTGCATTGGGACTAAATCGCCTAGATGGGCGTATGAGTCCTAGTGAGTGTTTTTTTTTCAAAATTTTCAAAAAAAATTCAATTGATCTTTATGATTTTTAGTTTGTGATATTTGTAGCCTAAGTGAAAATTTATATTTTAGATGATTTTCAATGATTTGAGATGCAAAAATGTAACCTATATGCACTTTCACTAATGTAAAATCATAAACCCTAGAATGGAAATTAACTAATGAAAACCCTAATGCAAGCAAGATCTAGGATGATAATGCACTCCAAATCAGAATCATGATTTTCTAAATGTAGGTTCACTAAACTAAAATAACTAAAAAATGGGGGAGAAGCTTTCATATGGTTTAGGACATAGAGAAAAATCCACTTTTTGATTATCTCATTGAAGGAAAACCCTAAAGATCTCAACCTAAGATATGCAAAAGAGAACGAGATCTTGTAATAGGGCTGTCCAAGGGTATGATTGTAAACTAATGAGGGACTCACCACCAATCTAGGGATTGGAAAGACAAATGAAATGCAAGTTGTAATTTGATTAAACCTAATTTTAGTGTAGTAAAATGCATACCCTTGCATTTTCACACTTGTTTGGGCCCACCTTGCTTTATTTATGCTTCTTTATGGCTTAATTGGTCCTATTTTGCATCCACAAGCCTAATAAACTATATTTTTTTATGGAAAATCCTAAAAGAAACCAACATATAAATGATAATTTAATGATTCTATCTATATGTCGCTGATTTTTGGACTAGGACTAAAATGCCACCTAGGGTTTCTTTGTCCTCCATGGGTCTTGGGACCTCGATCTTGAATGCACCTTAAAAGGTCCTCTTTTGGAGTTTGTGCCCTGAGATTTGAGCCTTGGGACTAAGATGCCACCTAGGGAATCTTAGTCCTCCTTGGCTTATTTTCAGGATCCAATTTCAAATCTTGGCGGGATTTAGCCTCCTTTAATTAATGATTTCATATGTCAGCTTGGTGTGGTGTAATTTCGGGATATTAAGTATAGATAAGTATAAATACAAGGTTCCTCCACTCATTTTCCTAACAAGAATTCAAGTATTCATTCCTAAGGAAATTTTATGCATTCAAGAGCAATTCATCAAGCATTTGGAGCCATCATCAAGATTCAAGCATCATGTTAAGGGTTTAGTGCATCCATTCATGATGCTGAGCCAAGATTGTGGATGTGGCATTAAAGATATATTTGCAACCATTGTTCACATCATATCCAAGGATCCAAGATCTACATTCTTCATGGCCACTACATGGTAAATTGAAAATTTTCTTCATAAGAAACCATCCAAGGTGATATTATTTATTTATTTCATATTTCATGCTTCATTTCATCATTTGGTTTAATTACCTACAAGGGGTTTGACCAAGGAAAACCCCCATTTACTAACAATCAACAAGTTTGTCCCCTCTTGCATGTTTGTGTTTATAGGTTTAGGTTGAAGACTTGAAGATCATTTGAAGTGAAAAATTGCAAAGTTGTAGTGTAAAGTTGTCATCTTCACGGAAACTCACCTACAGGCTAGATCTGGAAGTTTCAAAACCTCAAATCTCAGGAGAAGCAAGTGAAGACCTTGGAGCTTAGGATCACATTTAGAGATTTAAAAAATTTGAAATGGGACTAAGATAATAGTAAAGGCGTCTTAGTCCTCCAAGTGGAATTTTGCAAAGATTCTTTCAGATCATGTTCCAGCATCTAAAGATTTCGCATCTACCCTGAAAACAATAGCGGGACTAAGACAATAGTAAGGGTGTCTTAGTCCTCCATAGCACTTTTTGATAGCATTTTTACATTTATGAAATCCTCATTGCATTTTCAGACTTCCTAGGTATAGATACACTAACTTGGTGTATCTTAATTTCATCATTTGCACTCATTAGTTGGCTTGCATTACTAGGTTTTATAAGTTGAATGTTAAAGTGTCTTGATAGGATAGGGTTGGATGGAACACTCACTGTTCCATGCTCTAGGTATCACCTTGGCGAACCCCTTTGGTGTCACTCTCCACCACCTTAACCTATAGGCCTTAATGCTTGTTAGGCACCCCTGGTTCTCCTGGCCAACCCTACTATCATCTCCATTTCCCTAACCAAGCCAATCTTGGTGCTCTCTGCCATTCTCTCCTTAGCCCTTAGTCCTCCTAAAGGCTAGCTAAATCTCCAACCTTCACTAATTTTATGCAGGGGTGTGTGATGTCTCTCATGGCTTCAAGATCATCCCCCTAGGGTTCTTGTTCATCCACCAATCTCCAATTTTCCATTGCTCTCACCAAACCCTCTTCTAGGGTTAAAAAGGCTACTAGCCCTTGAGCCCCAATTAGGTCTCCTAGCCCGAGAAAAGTGGAAACCACTCCAAAAACCTCTAAATGACCTAGGATATTTTCTTGGGTTTTGTGTTTCCTATGCCCACACCTTGAAGATTTTTGAGGTTTGGAGCCTGTACTGTCTGTACACTGCCCTAGCCATGAACTTAGCACTTTTAGGCTTGTTTTAAGCCAATGTCTAACCTTCTATTTGTGAGCAGTCAGTTGATTCTTCCTCCATGTGGTCTGTCAAGGCTCCATCCTTCTTCCCAAGCCTCTGCGAGGTCTCCTACATCTACCACACACATTGGTTTGCCAGGGGATTGACACCCCTGCAACTTTAGTGCTTGTTTTTCACTGTCTTTCCTAGCCAGGCATTGCCAAGCTCGCCTAGGAAGAGACTTTCCTCATGATCACATGAATCCTATAGAATCTTAACCCTAACCTATTTACAGACATGGAGCTTAGCCACATTCCCAACAAGCCTGTACTCAAGGTATAGTGGTAATCTAAGCTAAAACCCCATCTTCCACAGTCTACCAGTTAGAACAACAATTAAAGAAAGAACAAAGTATTTACAAGATAACTTGAAAATGAATAACCTGCTATCTAATTTTCCAAAAAATGCTTGCAAGACTTTTCCACTACATTTTAATCTATAAAAAATACCATGATCAATCCATTAACCCACTAATTCAAAAACAGGAACAAAACAGGAAATACACACTCAAATATCACTGTTTTCTTGATTTCAAAACTAATTACAAACTCAAATGATTCCAACCTCCATTCCATGTCGAGGTTCCCTTTAAATATGGCCTCTAAAATAGTTAGGCTCATTTGGTCGGTCATGTAAGTGATAAAAGATGGCAAAGTTGTAAAACACATTGTGTTTTTCAACTTTTGCCAAAAGTTAGAAAACTAAGTAAAAAATGAGTTTGTAACTCATTCTCCCTTCCTCAACTTCTATTCTAGAGATCAACTACATACATTAACTATATCCTCAACTCAATGGTCAACATGACCTTCTTGATAAACAACAAAACAAAAGAAAAGCATCCTAGACTTCCTAAATGCCTAAGTTTTCCTAGGTGCTCCTGCACCATGTCTTTTCCAAGCTTTGGCTTGGTGGTGAACCCATAAAAACTTAAATTACCCCATCCTATGTCATCCTTGTTGAGAATTGACTCACCTTGTGAGGTTGATAGTCAATCCAATTAGGGCTCCTAGGATATCATTGAATGTTAGTTGGAGAAAAGTGATGTTCTATGTCCATTCTTCAACTAATCACTAATATGATGCAATCTTTCATTAAATGACCTAAAAAATGCAAGTAAATAAGAATAGAAAGCTGCAAGATGAAATGTGTGCACCTAGAAATCTGATGAAGATTGGAGGAGGGCATGAAATGTTGGAAATACTGATTTTAAAGCCTACTAGGACTCATACACAGGTCTGGGAGATTTAGTCCCAGATTTGGGTTTCTGTACAGAAATTGAAATATGGAAAATGGGTGTTTGAAATTGCAAAGACTTGAAAAATGACCTTGGAACATAGATTTTTGGGACCGACTTGCTTTCTAGCACTTCTAGGGTTTTTCACCTAAAAGGAGAAAGAGGGATAAAAAATGCTTATGTTAACATTCAAAGATTAATGTGATGTGAATAGAAAAAGGATGCAAAATTCCTAGATGTAATTCTTGAATGCAAGAAACCACTAAGATTGATTGACTAATGAATAGAAACTAGAGGAAAACATATTGTTTGAAAACACATTGTGTAATGCAAAATAACCTAAGAATGAATAGTAAATTGCAACAAAAATGAATCAGATTAAAAGTGTGCACCTAGAACTTTGATGAAGACTGGAAATTACTTTTGAAATGCTGTTGATGATGTTTTTCAGGCTTGGAGGGACTCATTCGCCATTATGGGCGAATCTGTCCTAGTTCTGGTAAACTAAGCCGAAATCTATTTATGTCAAAAGGGTGTTAGAAAATGCAGAAAATATGAAACTAACCAAGAAATGGGACTCATTTTCCACCCATGGTTAATAATTCCACTTTTTAATTTCTGAATATTCAAGAGTGGCTTTCAGAGTTTCCGATCTGCACTTTGATGTTGTATAGGTGTCCGCTTCTGAAACTTTGATTTACGGGTCTAAAAATGAGATTTTGCTAATTATTTGACTTGATTAATGAAGAGAAGACTTGAGAAACCTTGTAACTTTATCTTTAATGATTTCCAAGCTTCCAAGAGTCCTAAATCTGCATATGAACAAGACAAAAGAGAGAGATGTTGAATGTTAGGGCATGGCGGTTTTCCTTGGTCAAACCCCTTTTAGGTAGTTAAACCAAAATGATGAAAAAAATGAATGAAACATGCAAAAATGGAGTTGATTACCTTTCCATGATGTTTGATCTTGAAATTTTGCAAAAAAAATGGAAGATCTACCCTTGAAAGTCTGAAAAATTGATGTCTTAATACCTTGAAATGATAAAACCCTAAGTTGCTTGACTTGAAAGAGAAGATTGGTGGATGAATAATGAAGAATGGTTGTGATTTAGGGTTAAAAGACTTATATTTATAGGAAATTCACCTATTTTACCCATTAATACCTCATTATAGGCCGATATGAAGCAAAATTAAACTCAAATTTCACTTTTTTCCCACTCAATGGTCAAAATTGAGTCAAATGGGACTCATTTGCCACACATGGAAAATGGGTCCCACTTGGATGGGACTGATTCGCCATGCATGGAAAATGGGTCCCACAAGGGCCAATTTGATAGCTCAAATGCCAAGAGATAAGGAAATGAGGTCTAAAATTCAACCTTGTTGGGTATTTGATCAATTCAAGCCTTGGGATGCACAATATGGGTTAATAGGGGCCTATTAGTGATGATGTAATTATGAATTAGGACTTGGGACACATAATTTAATGTGAAAGTGTGATTAAATACACTTTACAACACTAAAATGAAGTCCACATAGCCTAGGAAGGCACAAGAACCAATGTGAATGTGCAAGACACATTAAAACACTAGTTTAACATTAAGTTTATTTTACAAGCCTTCTAAATTGATGTGATAATGTTATTAAACACATTTTATAATGTTGAATTAGGGAGAAATAGGTTTATTAAGTCTAGAAAAGCATGAAAGTATCTTACAACACTTTACAACACCTTTACAAGACATCATTAAAAGCATGTTATTTGATTTGCAATGGTCCAAGACCTGGTGTGGATACATAAAAAATGCCTCACAACACCTGATTCAACACCTCATTAAGTCAATTTATTATGAATTAATCCCATGTTAAGCAAAGGGTCCTTTTTTCTATGGAACAAGGGTATGTGCAGGATCATCATGGAAAAAATAAACCCTTAAGTGGCGAAAAATTTAGAAAAATAAGAGTTAGGCAACTTGACGTAAAAAATTGAATAAGTTATCTATATTATTTCAAAAATATGTAAGAATAAAATCTATAGCAAATTGAATGTATTTTCTAAACTACTAGGTTTTTTAAAAAAAAAATCTATTTGGTGAAAATTTGAAATTTCAATGCAGAGTACGTAAATTTTAGGGGAAAAAAGAAGTAGGTGTCTATCTGACCACCCTAACCACAATAAAATAATAATATTTTTTTATAATATTTTAGATATAAGTAAATGACTCATGTCCCGATGTGATGCATATTTTTTGTAATTTTTTCCAAGTAAATAATTAATTATGAAATTTTTATTACAACTTAAAAAATATAAAAACTCATATGTCCACCACCTTAACTTGGTCAAAACTTCATGAAATTCAATTTAATTATTTTAATCTTATAGTATGCAAAGCATAGAATGTGACGATGTTTCAGATTCAAAAATGTGATACCATTTGAAAGCTATAGATGTTTTCAATCAACCTATCAATAAGGACTTTAGTCGAATTCAAATAGAAAATGAATAATAATTATTTATTAAATTCAAAGTAAAGCATAATTTATATTGGTGGAAAGTTGAGAATCTCCTTTAAAAACCCTTTTTCATTTCATCAATTTTGGGTAAAAAAAATGTCATCAGCCACATACCCTACACATATCCATCATATTGCCACTTTTTGGCCCATCATGATCCTGCACATACCCACAAACCTAAACTGGGACTCAAACTCCAGAATTGGTGTATCGGGCTAGTTAGGGTTTTCTAAAGCCTCAAAGTTTGAATCTGTTGTTTTATGTCTGCTCTGTACTTCCCAATTGATTTCCAGATCTGAAACCTTGATTTGGAGCTTGTAGAAGTCTTCCAATGGTCTCTAATGCAAGGTGAAAACTTTGACAACTTTGAAAACGTTGACAACTTCCTCCAAACTTTCTCTTCAATGTGTCTTCAACCTAAACCTATAAATCACACACTAAAGAGAGGGAAAAATGTTGTTTTGTTAGTAGAAAGGGGTTTGTCTTGGTCAAACCCCGTTTTGGTAATCAAACCTTGAAATAAAATGAAATAGGAATGTAGAATGGTGAATGAACAAAATAAGATGTGGCAACTCACCAAACTCTAGCAATGAAGTGCTGAAAACATGTACAAATGGCTCCAATGGATGGGTGAAAGCAAGAAGTTGAGTACATGAAGAGGAGAAATTTTGGGCTAATTTTTTTTTCGAAGGAAATGCGTACATGTTATCTAGAAAATGGGTATGCATTATGGTTCGGGTACCCGAGCCGGAATCTGAACACGTATGCGCTCAGCTACGGGTATGCAAACTAGAAACGTGTATGCCTTATGAAATGCATACATGTTATAAAATGTGTACTCTTTTCAAAACGTGTACGCATTTTGTGAAAGTATTTATTTTTTTAAAATAAATAGCTGCGTTTCATTTTCACTCACTGTTTCGAGCCGCGTCAGAGAAGAGAGGTTCTTGATCGCGTACACATTTTGAAGCTCATCCTTGGTGAAAATTTTGACTGCCACCTCCTCCCGTCAACACACCTAACCTCAGTGACCTCCAGGTTGGTTGAATTCTACCTTTCTTTGCTTTGTATCTTATTTTTTTTCTTTGTAATTAGTATTTAGTTTTTGTTTCTTTAGTGTGTTTTAGTTCAATTTTTTATAGTTTTTAATTGCATTTAAATAAAAATGTAAATGAAACAGATAATGTTAAATTGTAAATTGAAAACCATAAAAAATAAACCTAAATTGGACACATTTAACTTAGAAATCAAAACCCTAGGTTACAAAATTTACATAGGTCCCTAAAAACTAATTTACATAGGTTAATCCTTGGTCCTAAACCCTAGAACGTAAACCTAAAACCCCATTTACCCTAAAACATAAACCTAAAATAGGTTATTTACCCTAAAAGTAAGTTACGTAAAACCCTAAATTAGGGATCACAATTTATAGTCCATAGGTTCTACCTGTACACTTTGGTATGCCGTTGGTGATCCACACAACTACTAATGAAATTCATAAAATTGACTAATAAAGGAGGTACAAACAGTTGATGCATAGATATATATATTAACCAACAAATTATTGATTTAATTATAATATATATTCACACAATATAAATTTGATAGCTAATTTTATCTCAGAAAATGTCATGATTGTATAATTTAACTTGAGAAGGTGTACTAGTGGAGTAAAATAATGTACCTCATGCGAAACTATGTGCTTCATTTAATAAATGTATATATCATGATGCTGGTTGATATGAACATGTAATCACTCTATATCAATGTTATATTAGCTTATATAATGTATGATGTATTCTCTTAAAAAAACATAGAAATGCAAGTCATACTTGTTAATCTAGACTATGTGCAATATGGATAGAGCTAGACACATAAATGTTATTGTTGTCAATAGTTTTGCACCCTGCTGAATGCAATATTCAGCAAACTACTGAAACATGGAAACCTTCTTCAGATGTGGGTGATATGAATGAAGAAGGAATCTCCAGAGTGAGCTAGTTCTTCGAATGATGAATTCTATTCTAAAATAGCCTCTAAGGAAAGAGATAAAAGATGAACTAAAAAAAACAAAACTGAACCTAACTGATGATTAATTTAAAACTTCTAATAGAAACTAAAACTTGACACTCACAACAATTCCTTCACTACAATGATTCTTACAATCTCACCAATACATGATTTCATCATTAATTCATATGAAGATCCAGAACGTTGAACACAACATATAACCTAAAAACATGAAACCCTGTGTAGAAAAACTCATAAAAGTAGGACATTAAGGTTTCAAATTTGAATACACAAAACATCAAACTGTTGTCACTAGTCTTGAGACAAAAAAATGGAAAGAAGAACTCTGTTGTATTATTGGAACTGAAAGAGTGTCAATCTGTCAAAACTGAGTACAATGTTCACAAGCTCAAAAAATGCATAAGAGAAGGAACTCTCATCTGAACTCCTCCAATGGGAGAGTTGAAGAAGACTAAGTCTATCAAAACATAGCTCTCAAGAAAACCCTAATCTGAGCTCAGAAAAAAGATCAAGGAAAAAAGGCACCAAACTGTCTTAAAAGCTACCTAAAAGCAGAAAAAAGCACACTGCTTTTATGAGCACACTGTCCAACATCTAAAAATAGGCCAATCTTTCTTTAAAAGCTCAAAAACACCTTATCTCTCCAAGATAGGTCTGAAATATGACCAAGAGTAAAATTCAATAGAAATCTGCTAAAAAATAGCAAGAAATCACAAAGCAATTTATAGAATATCGCTTGTATGATTCTGCTTTACAAGATGCAAATTTGCACAATTTATCTATTTTTTGCAATTAAAGATTTTTTTTAAAATATTTTGCAAAAATAAAAACTCCTTATTGCTCCATTACATTATTTTGATTTTTCTCAAAAAATCAATAAAACATTAACACAATTATCCTCCTTCATATCTTCAATCTTCATTGATTTCTCTAAAATAAACTAAAACTAAAACCCTAAAATAGATAATTGATCCAAAAACATTATAAGTCATCAACTATTCACCATTACACCCTTATTGTTTTCTCACAAAACAATAACATAAGGTATCCAAACTCCATATTTCACTAAGGCACAAAGTAAGTCTCAAAGACTTAACATGTCAACCATCCTAGGCATTTGAATTTTGGCCTCACATAAGTATTAAACTCAGATTTTAATAAAGTCATAAGGCATAGGTTATAATTTTGACCTCCATTTGACATTCACCACGTGCTTTGATTGAACATTCTGGATGATGATAGGGTTGAATTAGGGCTTGATCAAAACAAAATAAAACCCTAATGATCACTCATTTTTCACTCTCCAGCTTGAAAGATACAAGCTCTGCCGCTGCCATGACTGAGTTGAACTTGAACTCAAATGCTCTGATACTCTTCTCCATGCTCATCAATTGACTGAAACTCCAGTGGGTAAGCTTTATTCTGTCTGTAATGAAGTTCTTCCACTTCTTATTGAATATCAAAAGGCCCTAAGGCCGTGGCCTATATGAGTTTATTCTCTTCTAACTCATCCCTATGCTTCCGGTGACTTCAGCCTACATGAACTCAAGCTTGGCTTCTGTTAGTCTACTCTGTGAGAGATTGCCTTGTATTATTTGCTTTCTTCTACTGTGCAGAGGTAAGCTATTTCGATGGTTTCATTTTTGCTTATTCTGGCCTTGAGGCCATGGTGAACACAATCTCTAATGTCTTTGTTATGCATTTTCTATGTGTTTTCCTATGCTTACATCAACCATTTCTGTGTACCATTCTCACCATGAGATCTCGAGTATCTTTTAAGGGCTCGAGATCTTGGCATTTGGAAGCATTCTGCAACTTGGCCATGGCTAGAGAGCTCCATATAAACATGGACTGGTGAGTTACACTTAAGCACATACTGTCATCACCAAAACTCAACCCTCCATTTAAGATTTTGAGGCCATGTATAGGCCGCAACCTTACGTGTATTATAGAGAGCATTGTAAGAAATGTTGGGCTCGACCCAAAACCAAAAATCCTCCTTATGCCTTTTTGAGTGTAAATCTGCTTGTGGGTATTTGAAATCATTAAAGAAAATTGTATTTCCTTTACCTCTGAAGCTCGATTCAGTATAGAAACTTACATTTTAAATTCTACTGCTTTCTAATGTAAAACCCATATGGGTTATCTCCATTATTGCATTCTCCTGCAATTAGAAAACAAACCCACATGTGGGTATTTGAAATTTGAAAGAGAATTGTGTTTTCTGGAACTTGGCTCAACACAACATTTGCATTTTGACTCAACTGCTATCTTAGGCAAAAAACTCACATGGGTCACCGTGATTATTGCTTTTCTGCATTTCGAAAGCAAACCTGAAAATGGATATTTGAGATTCAAAGCTACAAATCTATCTATGATTTATAACAAATGAGCTCGACCCAAAAGATCCAGTGGCTTATTCTGAACCTTTGACACAAAAGAATGACCTGAATGTTTGTATTTTCATTTCATCTCCTTGGTACTCTTGTTATTCTTGTGTCCCTTAATTTAAAATGAATATAGCTTGATATTCTTGGAAACACTGCATTAATTAGAACTCCATATATTTATGAAAAAATAGTGATCTCCACCTGTAACATCTTGCTTAAGATATAAAAGGTTAGTAATCCCAATAATTATGCAAAGTCTGGGCTTCTTTAATCATTCAAATTTCTTATCTTCAACATGATTCTGTGCTTGTCTATTGTGAAAAGGAGGACCCCTTAATGTATATTATCTCCATGCTCATGCATTGTACGCACAACAGTATCTTTTTGATTTTCCTTAACCACAACACAATAGCTTTTTTCTTCTGCCTCAAAAAGATTTAGATTGAAACATTATAATACTGTACACATCTATTTTTAAAAGATTGCTCTTGTCACTGATTATACTTCAGGTATCATTGGCATGCCATGTCGAACTCTCATGCTTCCATAGTCTGATTTTGACAACTCTGTTCGTGTGTACTTTGCTTGGCACTTATAACTCACTGAAAACAATTGAATGCACATCATACTTTGATTGTTGTCCTTCACTAAGCTCTTGATACATGATCCAATTTGAAGCTCCAACCCATCCAAAATGAGCTGGTTGTCCTTTGCTATAGCTTTTCACTAAATAGTACTCCATATTTAGATATTGTATCACTGATGTTTGCTACTGTATCAAGTTACTTTCCTTTGCACTCAAAAATGTTCTCCTTGAAAACTTTGATCCAATTCCTAAGCATATCTAAAGCCTCAGAAGCACCATTCTGGAATGAAACTATTAAACTAGAAGTGACTATCATTTGTTGTTTGAATGCACTATCCGCCTTTTGTACTTTTGGACAACATGGTACTCTTTATGCATTTTTATGTTCTAGTTATCAAACTGCTTTCAAAAATCTATTCTCTTTCATGATAAAAGTTAAAACAAAACATTGAAGCATAATGTATGCTCATTCACTATCCTTGACTATAAGGAGAAAGAATTGATGAACAGAAACTTGCATGACATATATGATTATGATCAACACAGAACATGAACTTATTCAACAATATCTGATGTAAAAGTACTCGGTTAAATTCATTTAGTGAACTAAACTCACTATTCACCTGAAGCCTTCATAAAACAAACCTGATTGTTATGAATGGACAGTTGGTTTGGTAACTCGATGAATAAATCTATTTTTACTCTTTCAGTTGTTCTTCATTTTGCTTTATGAACATGATGTATCATTAAAATTAGCCCATTAATGAATAGGGCAGCATGCCGAGCTGTACCCTTGTGGGAGCCTATTTTCCTCCACATGCTCAGTCTTGGAATAATGTTCAGCTTCATGATTTTACCTATACTTGCACAATGAAACAAACAATGTTAGCATAAAAAATAGAACATGATGATCATGATATTGCTATCTCTCCTCTAGCTCATTTCTTTCATACTGCACTTGATTGGATTGATTGTTTCAATGCATTGTTAATAGCATGTTGTACTATTGTAGGTGCCTCATATAGGTTTCTTCGTAATCAGATCCACTGACACCCCTCTTTTCCTCTTACAGGACGATGGAGCTCAAGAAGGCGAGGTACATCATTCAACATCAAACGTTGATAATCAAGCAATGATGATTATGCCATCACTTATGTGTTTTACTTTCTACATCTCTTGTAGTGAAATGTGCTATTAGAAATGTGTTGTAACAGTTACATCCACGACTTGTGTGGATTCTTGATTTCAATTCTTCTTTTCAATTGAAAAGGAAATACATTTCATACAATGTTGTAATATCATTCTGATTGTAAAATCAAATGAAGCCTTCTAAAAAGAATGAGTTTCTTCATGAAATAAAAGAAAGCATCTGAAATGCTATTTGCTCATGTTATCAATTATGTACTTTTAATTCTGCAACATCTGAATGGCACTCTGAAAACTCAATTCCTTCTTTTAAATGTATAACTATTTCTCAATGTCATAATGACAATAATGCGAAATAGCATTTGAACTTAAGTGCAATTCCACCTTTATGATGTGATAACATTCAGCCAGGTCCTCCAATTGAGCTGAGGTGAAAAATTGGTAACAGTTATTAAATCAAATAAATATTAAAATGTGAAGCACGAATGATTTCTACCAAAATATTATTTGGATGAGATCCTTTGTGAATTAAATGTAAGGATGCATATGATCATATTCAAACCTTAATTTATAGGATATTATTCATAAGATCTATAGGTTGTGTAATCTAATTCCTATTTTAACTCTCATGTGTAGTGGCATTTTTCTAGATTAGGAAAACTAAATGTTGTACACTTTCTCTAAACTAGTGTATTAAAGATAACTTGTAGCATGAACATTTTAATGGAAAATTCAAATTACTTTTTTGAGAAACTTGATATATGATGATTTGTAAATGCAAGTGAATTCTATAACCAAAGGTTTATTTTCTAAGTTTATTTAAATTTATTGAATTGATCAATTGATTCCTCACTTAGTGGTAGTTAGGTTCTTTTTCGAAAACCCGTGTGTCTAGAATTTATATAAATATGAAGGAAGAGTCTATGCCATAGAAAAGTTTCAAAAAATATATGATTACAATTTTTTTTTGGTCTAAATCACTTTAGATCCCCTCTTCCTTTTTAAATCATCCAAGAGTGCATAGAGGTCCAAATAGGTGAACAAAATCCATCGTAACTTAACAACTTAGTTATATAATTGAAATCTAAAATTCCTAATTGTTGCAAAATCCATCATAACTCAACAACTTAGTTATAATTGAAATCTAATTTATTCCTAATTATTGATATATTGAAGCTATTCCTATAATGTCACATATTTTATTCAAAGCACTAAGTTTGAGTGGTAGGGTTTCTCATTTACTTGTAAAAATTTATTGAAAAAACATAGAAATGCAAGTCATACTTGTTGATCTAGACTATGTGCAATATGGATAGAGCTAGACAAGTTGTATAAATGTTATTAAATCAAATTAAAATTAAAATGTGAAGCATGAATGATTTCTACCCAAATCTTATTTGGATTCAAGATCCTTTGTGAATTAAATGTAAGGATGCATTATGATCATATTCAAACCTTAATTTATAGGATATTATTCATAAGATCTATAGGTTGTGTGTTTAATCTAATTCCTATTTTAACTCTCATGTGTAGTGGCATTGTTCTAGATTAGGAAAACTAAATGTTGTAATTTCTCTAAACTAGTGTATCAAAGATAACTTGTAGCATGAACATTTCAATAGAAAATTCAAATTACTTTTTTGACAAACTTGATAGATGATGATTCATAAATGCAAGTGAATTCTATAACCAAAGGTCTATTTTCTAAGTTTATTTAAATTTATTGTTCATTGATCAATTGATTCCTCACTTAGTGGAAATTAGGTTCTTTTTTGAAAACCCATGTGTCTAGAATTTATATAAATATGAAGGAAGAGTCTATGCCATAGAAAAGTTTCAAAAAATATATGATTACAAAAAAATTTGGGTCTAAATCACTTTAGATGCCCTCTCCCTTTTTAAATCATCCAAGAGTGCATAGAGGTCCAAATAGGTTCAAAATCCATCGTAACTCAATGACTTAGTTATATATAATTGAAATCTAAAATTCCTAATTGTTGCAAAATCCATCATAACTCATGTAACTTAGTTATAATTGAAATCTAAACCGTAAACCCTAAAATCATTCATTTTGTTGTAGGACCTTAAAATGAAATTTGGTTTCCTTAGGTAACTCCACAAAATTTTATTCCCTTAAGCCATGGAACATTTTCTCCTAGGTCCTTACTAGACATAGATCCCCTTAAGCCATCCTATCACCCTAAATCCTAAATTGATGTCTTAAGGGGTCCTAATAATGACATTTCTTAAGGGGATCAAAGAAGTTCTCAAAATTTGGTGAATAGAGTTGAAGCTCATCTTTGTTTATTTTGTACATTGAAATTAGTTCACTAGCATATATCTATGTGTCCCTTTAAATGTATTCTATTAAGTTTTCATTCTTATTTTTAGTATTCTTTGAAAACAATGAATGAGATTATAAATTTTAATGTTAGTGTTAAACTTATAATTTATTCTTAACTACTTTGTCCCACTATAGAGAACTTGTGTCTCTTATCATGAAATTTGAAAATTTAGATAAATCAATTTATGTCATTGGATTTAATTAAATTCTATGTTATACTTGACTAATACATCTATTCATTTTGTTGTAGGACCTTAAAATGAAATTTGGTTGCCTTAGGAAACTCCACCAAATTTTATTCCCTTAAGCCATGGACCATTTTTTCCTAGGACCTTACTACACATAGATCCCCTTAAAAGCCATCCTATCACCCTAAATCCTAAATCGATGTCTTAAGGGGGAATTTGACATTTCTTAAGGGGATCAAATAAGTTCTCAAAATTTGGTGAATAGAGCTTGACTCAACTTTTTTATATATTTTGCACATTGCAATTAGGTCACTAGCATATATATCTATGTGTCCCTTTCAATGTCTTCTATTAATTTTTCATTCTTATCTTTATTATTATTTGAAAATAATGAATGAGATTAAATAAATTTTAATAAAACCCCATAATTTCATTTGTACCCTTCATATTAACAACCCCACACTGGACTCAATTTAATGTGTGTACATGTTATATGATTTTTTAATGTTGTGGATTTTTTAATGTTATAAATCGAATGGTCTTCAAATGAAATATATTTTGAATTTGTGCATGTTCAATGTGATTTTTAAATAACTTTTAAATTGTGTGCATTATTTAATTAGTTTGTTGATATATATTTTTTAATTGTTTAACATGCAGTTGCCGTATCATTGCTCAGATGGATCCACTATTTAATTTAGAGGATTTCGTGCCTGATCAAGAAATCCCTATAGATCCCAGCATACATCCTAGTCCACCACATGAACAAAACCCTAGCACACCTCCACATTCTCCACCGCCTAACCCCCCACCCCCTCCTCTAGTTGACCAGGATCAACTAAGAGAGAATAGTCGAGAAAACCTGATTGTCATTCAAGGAAATATAGATCTCAAAAAAAAATGAGACTAGATTCCTTCCACATCTTGCATGGTTTGCATCTATGATGCAAACTATTTTCGATTCTATTCGATCTATCAATGCAGACCTAGATAGATTCCATCGATGGAGAGAAGATATGAGACAATTCTATGTGGATGGATTGTCATATAAAGAAATCAATTACCTAAAAATTACTAAACAAGCCATATGCCAATATTTTGTGAACCCCCAAACAAACCAACCAATACCAGCCAAAAAAAAATGAATTTCAATTTTATGGTGTAGGCACCCGCAGATAGCTGCTCATTTTTGGGAGAGATGGTGGATGGTGTTTGATACTCCACCACATGGCAACAGTGAGGTGCCCTTATACTTTTTGAGAAAGTTATGGGCTAAGTTTGAGTTGGGTAAAAACCCCAAATATTTTGATATGAGGTCATTTCAGGGAGCTAGGCGTGGCATGCCCCAACATAGACTAGGAGTACGTGTCGATCCTCAATGATGTGCTCTAGTTGCTCCTATTGTTACTCCTCCTTCTCCTGGTGTTCCCACTACATTTCAACAACAAACCATGTTATCAACATTAGGAGCATTGAGTTCACTTTCAGGACATCTCACTCAACAGACTACACACGTAGCCACTGAAGTGGCCAATAGAGAGCATGGAGGCTCAGGCTATAGGGATACTCAGGCATCCACTTCAAGTGAGGCACAAGCATCTAGGACGGGGTCATACCTAAATTTACTATATTCTGAGGATCATCCTACACAAGTATGTTCATCTTTTGAACTTAAATTTAATTCAAGTTTGAAATGTAAAAAATTCATGTAAATAATAACATCAAACTATATATATAATATAATATTAATTCAATAAGTTTGTATTTGGTGTAGACGCATGATGACGTGATGCCTGAAACTTAATATGATCATCATGTGTATATGTCGAGTGCTGTAGATCTGGGCTCACCTTTTGGATAGGTACTTGAACCAAAATATATTAAATAATTTGTGTGGATATATATATATATATATATCTAATTTAATTTGAATTTGTACACATGTGTGAATTGATATATTATATCTAGATGCAAGGATGTCATACGATCCCTAGTATTGACCAACCACAAGTTACAGTGGTGAGCGCTCATGAGACATCATCAACTCAGGTGCGTGCTTTCAAAAGTTTGTTAAGTTTAAATTAAATACACATCACAGATCTAATTTAATTTTTTCATTTACATACACATGTGTGAATGATCTATACAAACTGTTGTACATCTATATGTAGGGATTTGATGAGATACCCATGGTGGGCCGTGCACCTGAGACATCATCGACATTTATGCATGGGAAATCTCAGGTGCGTGATCATGAGGTCATATCATTCGAGGTTGTAAACTTTACTTTAAATCTCCTATACAATTTTTATGAACCTTTTATATATATATATATATATATATATATATATATATATATATATATATATATATATATATATATATTGAGGTTTTCACATATTGTTTGCTTTATATGAATATGCACAATATAGTAGATCAGGCATTTGCATCTTCTCAACTGATAGTTATGCTACCCATTGAAGAAAATGTGCCAGTTGATTCACATGACCATATGGTAATTTATGCACACTAGAAATCATTTTAACTATATTTACTCTATATTTAATTAGTTTTTTTTTAATCTAAAAGTTTATATTTTCAATTTTAAATATGTTTAATTATATCAAAATTTCTAAATAAATTTAAATCTAGTTTCAAGTTTCTTGTACTCTTTTACAACATGATGCGAGTACATCTAGTCGACATGGAACAAAGAGGAGACTTGATATGACTGATCAGCCTGAAAGTTAGATGGTTTTATATTTTATGGACTATGGATCTCTAGTTTTATTTCAATATATGTGTTGGACTTGACATATAAATTTTATGAACTATCTAGATCTCTAGTTTTATTTTGAACATGTTATTATCATATGTGTGTTTATTTATATCAGTTGACTTTAATATGATGATTATATATGCAGTCAATTATGAGATTGTGTTATGTTCATTTTCATGATTATATGCATTCATACATATCTATATTTATATTTTATCTAATTTTCAAGTAATACATGCACTATATAAATTCTTATCTAGAATCAAATTTCATATATATAATTTATCACATGGTTAGGTGACAAATTAAAACATTCCTTAAATAGTTTCTTAAATCATATTCATAATAAATTAAGGGCAAGTAATTTTAACTATTTTCCAATTACATAGAAAATATTTGAATCAATAAACAAAAAACTATCTCCTTGTATGTATAAAATGTATAATCTATACAATTAAATAATTATATAAAATGTGGTAAATAGAAGACATGAAACATGTATAATCTATAAAATTGGAACAAGATATTTAAAAAGTGACATCGAACAAACATATATAATGTACATCAAGATGTTTAATACAACTATATAACATGATGAAACATATATGTGCATGTAGATACAATTTAAGTAAAAAATTCATGCAAGAAAAGAACGTATATAGTAAATTCCATACAAATTCAAATGATGTTAGCCATAGGATGGATTAAGGGGACCTAAGAGGATATATAGCTTAAGGGGGGTCTTAAGAGAATTCCTTAAGGGGAGTTAAGAGGATGAATCTCATGAACCCTAGGATATGGCTTAACGGGTCCTAAGAGGATTAAGGAGATGTAAGAGGATATGACTTAAGGGTCCTTTAAGAGGATGGCTTAAGGGGATGCAAGAGGGTGGATTAAGGGGAGTTGATAGAATGAGTTGAAGGGATGTAAGAGGGTGGATTAAGGGGAGTTGATAGAATGACTTGAAGGGATGTAAGAGGGTGGATTAAGGAGTTGATAAAATGACTTCAAGTGATGTAAGAGAGTGGATTAAGGGGATGTAAGAGGGTGGATTAAGGGGAGCTGATAGAATGAATTGAAGGGATGTAAGAGGGTGGATTAAGGGGAGTTGATAAAATGACTTCAAGTGATCTAAGAGAGTGGATTAAGGGGATGCAAGAGGGTGGATTAAGGGGAGTTGATAGAATGAGTTGAAGCGATGTAAGAGGGTGGATTAAGGGGAGTTGATAGAATGACTTGAAGGGATGTAAGAGGGAGGATCAAGGGGAGTTGATAAAATGACTTAAAGTGATGTAAGATAGTGGATTAAGGGGATACAAGAGGGTGGATTAAGGGGAGTTGATAGAATGAGTTGAAGGGATGTAAGAGGCTGGATTAAGGGGAGTTGATAGAATGAATTGAAGGGATGTAAGAGGGTGGATTAAGGGGAGTTGATAAAATGAATTCAAGTGATGTAAGAGAGTGGATTAAGGGGATACAAGAGGGTGGATTAAGGGGAGTTGATAGAATGACTTGAAGGGATGTAAGAGGGTAGATTAAGGGGAGTTGATAAAATGACTTAAAGTGATGTAAGAGAGTGGATTAAGGGGATACAAGAGGGTGGATTAAGGGGAGTTGATAGAATGAGTTGAAGGGATGTAAGAGGGTGGATTAAGGGGAGTTGATAAAATGACTTCAAGTGATGTAAGAGAGTGGATTAAGGGGATGCAAGAGGGTGGATTAAGGGGAGTTGATAGAATGACTTGAAGGGATGTAAGAGGTTGGATTAAGGGGAGTTGATAGAATGACTTGAAGGGATGTAAGAGAGTGGATTAAGGGGATGGAAGAGGGTGGATTAAGGGGATGCATGTCATGAACCTTACGATATGGCTTAATAGGCCCTAAGAGGATGGCTTAAGGGAATTATGAGAGTGACTTAAGGGATGCAAGATTGTGGATTAAGGAGATCTAAGAGGATATGGATTATGGGGTCCTAAGAGGATGGATTAATGGTAGTTGATAGAATGACTTAAGGGGATGCAAGAGGATGGATTAATGGTACATAAGAGGATGACTTAAGGGGTTTTAAGAGAATGGATTAAGGGGATATGAAATCAATTATAAAGTATCAATTAAATGTATCTAGAACTATATATAGTTACCTATCTCTAGATTCGAATTCCATTGCAATATATGTGCATCTCCTCTCTTTTTTGTAAAGAATCTAATTTTGGGAGACTTGAAACAAAAAATGATATAAAAATTTAATTAGGAAATGATTAAAGACAAATATATATATATCAATTAAATATCTATACAACTAGATATACTTACCAATATTTATTTACTCTATTGTACCATTTGCATCCTCTCTTTTTTATAATGCATCTATGATTGTCTCATGATCATCCATTGAAAGTGTCCATAAAAATTTATTAGTAGGCCTCCCTTGATATCTAACTAGTTTTATATTGGTTGCCAAAATCAAATGTGAATAATGTATAATCTTCTTGTGTTTTTCATAATCTTCAAATGCAGGCAAGCCATTCTTTCTCATCAAATATTTTTGAAGCCAGGTGCCAACAACAACCACTGAACCAGTTGGATACTGAAAGTTGTCATCATCCACTCTAGTATGTACCAACTTATGTTTTCTCTCAACACATCTAGCCAACCAATACTTTGTCTGCTCTTCATTCCCTTGAGGTGCAACAACAACATACACATGTCCTACAAAAATAAATACAAAATTCAATAAAGAGTGACTTATATTTAACTCACATATAAACATGCATACATACAAAATTGAACTCAATAAATAATGTACCTTCTTGTACAAGATCTGAAATATGATCATAATAATCTGATGCGAACACTTGATTATCTTCAATTGTCGTTCCATGCTGAACATGTGTCGATGTAGGCGTTAAAGCTCTTTGTTGCCATTGTTCAACCCATTCCATATTTTCACATGCCTGCCAATCACCTACAATACAAAATTGACAAAATCATGCCAACTTCCTTATCCATATTGTCCATGTGTTTGCATTCGAACTATTAAATGAATGCCATTTTGCAATTACATTAATTGTTTCACAATCTTGTCAAGAAAAAATATCATTTTCTTCAACTAACCAAAAGAAGCGTCAAATTATTGATCTCTCACTTGTTCTTGTAGATAATTTGGTATTACACCAATCTATAATTGCACATGCATATCTAAATTTCGTAGCATCCTCAACTTTTAGTTTCTCTCTAGCAAGAGCTTTTTTCACACATGCACCTGCTCCATCGTGTTCTCCCTTACCATGACCAGCTTCAAAAAAACTCCATATGTGTTGGATATTATTTTCCTTATGAACTCTACATAACCAATAAAACATTCTATCATATTTGAATTGACCAGTACAATTATCTGACCATATGAGATGTTCTAGCATTTGAATTCCTCTCTTTTAATTTTTTATAAAATATATCAAAACAATATTGTACAAACTCAGATGAATGTAATCGATTATCACTTACATAAAAATGGTACTCTCAAAATTTGTCCATTATCTTCTATACTATCTTCAACATGTCTATAAACAATGTGAAAAAATATAGCTACTTGCACTGAATTATAATACTGCGATTGAATTTCTTCTTGTGGAGCAAGAGTATAATTTTCAACAAAATCAACAACTGACAATATAGTTGTTGATGGTGTTTTTATGCACTTCACAAGACAGGCAGTGCACAGGTGCACTACCTCTCTTGAAAGACAATCTCCCACAATCGAGTTGCAGAACACTATCCCAAGGTCTCTCGGGCGTCAGGTCATGACAGTGCTAAGATACCTCAGTAGTTTGATGTGATTTGCTGGAATCACAAGGCGGCCTTACAGAAATACAAAGTGTGAGCACAAAGCATGAAGTTGGATCTTCAAAAAGGAGTTTTTTAGCATGAAAGCAGTTATGCATTGGCTGTAGATTCAAACAGCACTCTCAAACTCCATCTGGTTGTTAGATTTGGCTTTATAAGATGCAATGAACCTTGGTATTGTTCAGTTTCTAAAGAAAGTGAAAAAAGAGCGAAGGGGAAGAAAAGTTCCTAAGCCTAAAGCTTGCTGCGAATAGTGATAATGGAGTTCCTGCAATGGACAATTCCTTCAAAACAATATCCCACTTAACCAAGGATTTCACAGTATCATGGAAATTGTGCTATCTTCTAAGGGCTGCATATTTTTATCCTTCATCCACCACATACATGCATGAACTAAAGATAAGTGTTTGGGGCAGCTTTAATCAAGTCCAGGATAACTTTGCAAAGCTATCTACCTTCAGCAAACAGCAAAAAGTATGGACTAAGGGATCATCAACAAAGCAGGAATTTTTATGAACAGCCAACAGCATTCCTAAGATTATCCGAATAACATGAACAGCTAACTAAACAGCAAAGAGATCTAAGCTAACATCTAATATTGGAGAAGTGAATCAATTGACATGAGAGAAAACAAGGAAATGCACCAAGTCAATGCTATTTCTTATAAATTTCAGCAGCATGCCTTTACAACAACTCAACTCTCTCTTTTGCAAATGAGGGGAGTGCTCTATTTATAGTTTTCAAAAAACCAAATGAATAGCCAAGATTCATTTCCATTGTGTGGCCATGATTCATTACAAAATAGGGTTTCACTTACCCCCAAATAGATTTACAATTTAAAAACATTCTTTGTCCTTTCCCTATTTCGTCATCTAGTGGATGACACTATTTACTTTTTGTCTTGTAGCTAATTGCTGTTTCTTTGGCTGTAGCTACTCTTATGGGAGGTCCTTCTCCTTGGCTGGGCTGTCTGGTTGCTCCTCAGAGGCTGTGTGTTTGATATGCTTGAGGATTATGGCCTGGAGCTTTTCTACCTCGAGGATTTCACATCTCAACGCCTGGTAGCTCCATTCTTTGGCGTTGTCTTCCAGCCGCTTCCAGTCCTCATCATACTTTGAGCCGTGATCTCTGAATAGCTCTGATCTATCGAAGGCACGGGCAGCGAAACTCAGGAAGTCCGTTGTGATATCTCCGGCTGCCCTGTCCTTCATCTTTTCCTCAAAGTACGACCTGACCTTTTCTACATCCAATTGCACCGTGGGCATATCATGGCCCATTATCAGCTTAAGGTACTCCGTGCATTCAGCTCAGATTTCCTTGATCCATGCAATATCCGGATCCACCCTGCTCTGGATTTGTTCCGTCCTTTCCTTCCGGTTGATGAGGTCTCTGTACCACACGTCCACCAACCAATGATCCTCCTTCTTCAGTTCTAGCTTTGCTTCCCACATGCTTTCTGGCATTTGAAGGATGGCCTCAACCCTTGGGAAGGCAAAGTCATAGATCGCAGGGAAGCCAGTGCAGAGTTTCTTCGTGCTTTCCAAGGATTGAACCAGGTTCAGGAACTTGTTGGCTATCTCTACAGCCAAGCCGATTCCTATGTTTTCGACGCTCGTAACTCGCTGGAACCAATCCTCCGTGGTCTTCTCCAAGTTTTTCCTCCTCTCAAGCTTATCTATCTGTTCCTTGGAGAGTAGCTGTGGCGCGACCGTCGAGGTAGTGGGGAGGTCATCTATTGAAGACCACTGCTGGATGTAGTCGGTTAGGGTAGCAACCTGTGCCTTTAGCTCATCTTTGGTGACCTTGTCCTGTTTAATCAGATGCACTACCGTGGCCACGGACTCCTCCAGATGTCCAACCTTCTGCTCCCTAGTTGCTGTCCCCAGGTCAATCATGGAGATATTGTAGCTTACCCCGGCCTGGCCAATAGTTGGCGTTGCTACTTATGCAGCCCGGGACCCAGAAGCGTCCATGGTTATCCTGGAACAGACCTTAGGCTTCTTCTCCTTCTTTGTTACAGTCAGGGATCGAGCCAAGATGGCTTCCAATCTCGACCTCGGGTCGCTCAGAACAGGAGTAGTCTTTTCGAGCTGCTTTTCCAGCCAGTCGGGCATGACAGATTTGTCTTTAGGTGCCTCATGGCTGCCTTCACCCTTCTCCGTTAACTGTAAGATATCTGCCTCTTCCTCCTTTTGAAGCTCTTCCTTTTCCTTGGCAGCATCCTCCTCCTCGTCAGAGTCTTGATAAAACATGAGGCGCTTAACGGGTGCCTTGGTGGTCAATATCTGGGTAGGATTTTGTTCTTTTGCTGCCCCCTCTTCTTTCCTTTCCTCAGCAGCCTCAGGTTCGGGGCTCTCCACAACGTAGGTCTCGGCCTCAGGTAAATTCTTTTTAGACTACATCTCTTGTGGCTGTCCTTCTTCATTACATGGCCACTGTTCTGCCTCTTCCCCAACATCTTTTGGCTGCTGAGCCAACTCTTCTTCCCCGTCTTCATCGAAGACCCAAATAATTTCCTTGGCACTTGAGCCATCCTCTCCATCCCCGCCCTTGGAAGAGCTTGTCTCTTCTTCCTCATAGGCCACCTTGTCGATGGTTCTGTGCATATATTCGGGTTGCTCATAATAATCATCGGCCTCCTCTTCAATAGGCTTCGAAGCCTCTTGTTCCAGCTCCTCCAACCCCTTGGAAATCTACATTGTGGCCTCCATGGCCGGCGGACCTGTCGGCGGTTGCGAAGGCTGAGCTGTTGCTAGGGCTTAGGCGAGGGCCTCCTAGAGTGCGGGGTCCATTAGGAGTTGCGAGAGCTCAGGGGGAAGACTCTGCAGGTGCCGTGTAATAGCCTCGGGCATAGTGGAAAGGGGAACCGGTGATGGTATTGTTGCCAGAGGCAGGGAGGTAATGGGTGACATGGCAGTAGTAGAGGAAGGGGAAGTGGTCATGCTAGAGGAGGAGTAATATTGACAATTGACCTGGCCGGGGGTGAAGGGGCAAGATGGACAGAGATGTCCACTGCCGGCGGAGATGATGCGACCATAGTTTGAGAAGCGGGCAGCGCACCAGTTGGGGGAGGAAGGAGAAAAGGGGGTTGCACCTCCATTGTGATCACTGTTCTTTTGAGCTTCTTGGGAGATGAGCCTCCTGTGTCCTTCGTTGCTTGATCTGTGGGGTGCGCAGACTGTGCTGTTTCTGCTTCTTTTCTCTTTTAGGACCTGGTGACGGGGGGAGACTTGGAAGTCTCACCAGCTGATGTAGAGGCGGCAACGTCCTCCGTGGCGCCTGGCCCGCTCTTGAGCGCTTCATATGTTAGAGCCACCCCCTGTCGCTTCAGTCGAGCGACCCGCCCGTCGACCCACTCCCTAGTGCGAGCTATGATAGGCTGGGTGATGGTATCCAGGTCCTCAACCTCTTGTTTGTCCCAGTCGATGGAGGGGATTGCTAGGTCGGCAACCGTAGAGTACCTCGGGTGCACAAGGGCGGACTCATCATCTTCAAGTTGGTCCGGTACCAGAAACAGTTGTACTCTCCTTAAAAACTACACTATCATTCGCATGTAGTGTCTCTGGTAGACCTCCTTATCATCTTTACAATCCGCCCAGAAATCTTCAACATGGTACTTGTGGGCGTATGCTGGCCCTAGCGCCTTCTTGACATGGCCATGTGGGTCCATCCGTGGGCGAGCCGTGTACCATTCAAAGTTATATTCTTTGAGTTCCTTTTCTGAGTTGCCAGTGCATTGAGATGTTTACAATCGATAGAGGCCCTGGCCAAGGGTCATGGGATAGGGGATCCCTGCTATGTGTTTTTGGCCGAAGACCATCTGAATATGTTGGAGCTGCCGGGAAAGCTCCAGGAGAATGATCCTATCGTTCGGGTATCTCAGCAATTTGTTCGGCCGTTCCGTGAATCCTTATGCATGGATGTAAGTGAACTTGGGGAATCGAATGTATAAGAAGGCATACTCCTTCAGGAGTGCCCTGGCACTATGGGATACCCTTCTCTCGAAGTCCCCGGCCACCAATCTGATAATGTGGCCTATGAAGGCATCATTGACCCAGCAGTACTCCTTCTTGAAGTAGCGGTATTGTAGCTGAGGGTACCGGTCAAAAGGCTTGAGCCCTCGTTTGTGATCCCCATCCGGTGCCGTGAAGAGTCCACTATACTATCTCTGACCTGCCAAGGAGTACACTAGGTATGAGGTCATGTAGAACTTGTTGCTTTTCTTGGCATTCACGAACTGCTCGTGGAAGCAATTGCTGATAATATTCCCCAAATCGAATGAGCTCTTGGTTTTCACGTCCTCGTTTCCTCGTATGATTTGCTCAATATAATAAGCCATCCACTCCTAGAAGTAGGCAGCTGCTGGGAGGCCCATGACCCTGCTGAGCATAGTCACCAAGTCGTGATAATCTTCTTGAAAGTCGCTGTGGAACAGCTCTTGGGGGACCTTTGCAGCACTACCCCGTCTCTCCTTTAGCCAGTAAATGTTAATTGACTTCTTGCAGCCCAATGGATTGGCATCCCATGCTGCCTGACACTGCTCCAAAGTGGGAATGTGGAACGTTTTTGTGATTCCTGCCAGGGACATGTCGGCCAGGATATTCCCCTCCTTGTCCACGATTGTTCTGGTATCTGTTTGGTAGGCTTCTCGGCAAGCCATTACCAGTTCAAGTGCTATCAGAGAGGGAGGGAAGCCGGCAGCTTTGGCAATCCCACTTTGGCGTATCAACCGGGCATTCTTTGTTTTAGGGTCCACTTTGACCCTCTGGGTGAACTCATCTATGTCCACCTGGCCGATATTGGTATCCGGTATGTCTTTTCAGTCAGTCGACACCTTTGACTGGAGTGGTTCCCCCTAAAATTGAAACTTCATTTGGTCCTTATCGTCCTTTCCACGAGCGGCTCTCCCAGATTTCTTACCCTTGTCTTTTTCGGTGGAGGCCCCTGAAGTTCCTGCGGCTGATTCCATATATCCTGCAAGCAAAGGGCGAGGTCAGCACAATAAAACACTAATAACGTTAATGTTAGTCCACATTGTGAGCATATTATCCAAATAACTATTCAAATACATCATAAATTTAATCCTCAGACGATATCAATTTTATTTTAGGGCAATTGAGCAATCCGAGCCCGGAGGGCTGGACTTCCCTGGCAGGAATGCTGTTAGGAAGGGAAAACACGAGCGAAAGCTCCCAGGGACACCCGTTGGTCAGATTTTGATGTTCTGAGAGACCCATGATGGAGAATGGCATGATTTAGGACGTGGGTCGAAGTTAGATTCTCAATTTGAATTGATTTGGATCGATTTAAAGGACCTCGGAGGTTCGAGGCCGGAAGGCAGTCAGGCGAAGGAAGCCGGCGGCGGCGGACATCGGACGGAAGTCCGGCAGTGGAAGTCCGGAGGCCGGAACCTGGGAAGCAAAAAGACAGCCGATTCCAGGTTTGGTTTAACAATTTAAGACAAGACGACATTTGGAGCACCAGGCCTCGGTGGCCGGGAGGACGCCAGCTGACGGCCGTCGCGTAATCTTTGATCGTTTTGAATGGCGGCGGCGAAGAGATAACTGGAGCCTGGAGAGCGGGGAGCCGACGGAGGTTCGCCGCCGAGGGACTTTATAATGTGGCCCAACGGTGACGGTGAGGGGAGGTTCGGGCTCCAGCCCGTGGGAGGATGCAAAGGGATGGCCGCCGGGAGGTAATGACAACCCACAGGCGATGGCGATGAAGGGCGCCCCGGGACCCAGGAGGCGGACCGACGCGAGGTGTAGGTCGCTGCAAATATTTGGCGTTGATACGAATGGCGGCTGCTAAAATACCCCCAGAGCCTGAAGGTCAGGACGTCGACCGGGTTCCGCCGTGAGTGACGGCGGAACCGTCACGGAGTTCCAGGGATGGAACTCCGGACGGCCGGGCCCGAAAGGTCACGGGGATGCAAAAGCAGGGGTCCAAAAGAATAAGGCAGCAACGGGGGAGCGCCTGGGGTCCGGAGGCACAAAGGGCGCACCAGAAGACAGGAAATTCCATGAAGGGCGAAAACGGCGAAGGCGGACGGCGAAGGCCGGAGGGGGACCCGGAGGGCGGGGGGCCAACGGAGGTTCGCCGCCAAGGTCAGTTTAGCGCGGCAGAGTGCGAGAGGCATTCCGAAGATAGAATCCCAATGACTCGGGCCCGGCTAGGGAGGCGGCCGTCGTCATGCATTTATACGCGGAATGGAGTGGCGAAGGAGGGGACCGGGCCTGAAGGGGCCGGTCGCCCTGTGTGAAGAATAGCCGCGCAACGGGCGAGTTCCGGGTCGAGAGGGGGGATCATTGCGCTGAGTTTGGGTAATTTTGAGGACATGGGTTTCGAGCGCAATGAGGTGTTCTTTAATTTTGTCCAATTTAATTCATTGCTCAATTCAGCAAAATCCACAAAAAAGATCAAAAATAGCAGGACGGCGAACGAGGATGGCCTACCTCGAAGTCGCTAAGCGGGGAGTTGATGGGATTCACCGGCAGGGTTGACCGAGCGACGTTCATGCTGATGATTGTGATGGTGCAGATTGCAGTGGGCTCCAGACGCCAGCTCTATCAATTCGCTCAATTTTGCAAAGTTAAAATGACATTGGGGACCACGGTTTATATACCCCACCAGTCATTAATGCCTGCATTAAATGCCTCGTACGATCGTGCCAAAAGTTGGTGGATTCAAATTTGGGTCGGCGGTGTCGACGAGGGTTTCGGGATCTGGCAGGTGGGAAGCCGCAAAATGATGGCCGCCGCGAAACTTTGTGAGGACTTCGAATGGCGGCAGCGAAGGGGTGATCGGGGCCCGGAGGGCGGGACGCTGCAGGGGGCTTGCCGCCATGAGATTTTGCTTTGCATTGCGACGACGGCAGCGAACAAGACCCGAGGGCTTGAAGGGCGGACGACCGCCGGGAGTTCGCCGCCGAGAGCTTTTGGTTTGCAACGCGGAGGCGAAAGATGCCCAGGGGCCCGAGAGACGGGTGGCCGACGGAGGATCGCCGTCGCGGACGGCGATCCCGGGACGAAGTCCGGGGAAGCACTTTTGGCGCCCGGGGCCCGAAGGAGCAGGGGCCGGCTGGGAAATCTTCGAAGACCACCGAACAGCAACTGGCTGGGCGGGCTCTGGAGGGCGGAAAGATGCTAGGGAAACACCACCGGGGCGGCGAATGAAAGAGGGAAACCCGATAAGGGAACCCCGGAGTCCCGGGCCCGGAGGGGCCCAGGGCCGCCCCAAAGCCCGAAAAGCCCAAGGAACCTACGAGGCCCCGGAGGGCAGCAAAAAACCATCAGGGAAACCACGGTCTATTTTTAGGATGAAACTTTAGGGTAATATCGACCATGCAAAACGTCAAAAAAGAAGGGCACACAAAATGAGGTAGCCCCGACGGACCCGACAAGGTGAAAGAAAAGAGGGTCCCCATTCCGAATGGGGCGTGTGTGCTGAGGGCACAACAAATGGCGACTCTGCTGGAGAATGCTCCAGAGCGTTCTAGGGATAAATATTCATTCAGGACCCAGAATCTCTGGTTTCGCAGACTAGAAATGGCTTCCAAGGATGAATTCGGGAGAATGAGATCCTTAATTGGGTCAGCTTACATGACATCTCAAAAGTGTGTGTGAAGTGAGTTCATTCCTTTCCTAGGGATAGTAACCAGTGTTATTACTTTAACCAAGTGAGCTACGTAAGTTGCCTAACACCAAAAGTAACCTGGACATTGCCCCGCTGCCAGTCAGGCATCCATAGCCCTGGCAGAGTTGTCGCTACAATCTCATGGATATTGCTCTACTGCCGGCTGGGCGTCCATAGCCCCGGTAGAGTTATCCGAACGCCCATACGGTCATTTATTTATTTATTTATTTTTCTTTTCAGAGTTTCTTTTCTCTCTTTTTGCTTCGATATTTCATTTCTCTTTTACCCTTTAGCTCGACCGGGTAAGCAGTGAAGCCTACAATGGGTTTGAGACTGCAGTGGTCACTGGAGTAGACTTAAGATTTTTCACTCACTTGGGTGTCATGACAACCATAGCATGGCCCTTCAGAATTTATTATTTATGTGATTTGTGCGAGATCCGAGATGTGGATAAGAAGATCCGGCGAAGGGTCAAGTTCTAAGCAGAATTCAGACAGGGAAATCATTCGCGGATAGCTCTGCAAAGACCAATAGTCTAGAGTGAATGTTTAGCCACAGAACACAAAGAACGGACAGCAAAGTGAACCGCTTGTTAGGCAAGCACGACCACCACAAAGGAGCGGGAAACCTCTTTCGAAACAAAACCGCTGGGAGGGAGAAAGCAAAAAAAGCTACGCGAACAAAACATAAACAAGCAAGAAAGCAACTACTCTAACCTATGCACAGGTATTTACAGCAAAGAGCTCGAAGAAGCTCAAGCCTGGAAGTAATGCTTCAGGTGCTGCCCGTTGACTGGCAAAGGGACATTTTCACCGGTTAAGTTCTTTAAGCGGAAGGCATTATCTCCCAAAATCTCAGCTATCTGAAAGGGGCCAAGCTAGAGCTTGTCGAATTTATTGTGTCCCCCTTTCTTTTCATGGGCCTTGTCCCAATATAAGACCAAGTCTGCAATCCTAAAGGCCTTGATTTTGGCTCGGCGATCGAACCATCTCTTCACTACGCCTTGATGTTTGGCGAAATTTTCTATTGCACGGTCTCGAACTTCCTCTAGATGTAAAAGTTTAGCTAAACGAGGCTCCCTACGATCTCCTCCTTCATAAAAGTCGTTGATGAACTGAAGAGTAGAAATTTTTAGGTGGATGGGGAATATTGGCTCAAGACCATAGACAAGGTGGAACGGGGCATCACCAAGGGCAGCCTTATGGCGGGTACAATCAGCCCAAAGGGAAAAACAGAGCTGGGTGTGCCAGTCCTTGGGGTTCCTATCTAACAGCTTTTTTATCACGGTAATCAAATTCTTATTTGTGGACTCGGCAAGGCCATTACCCTGAGGGTAATAATTAGATGAGAATTTGAGGGCAATCCCATAGTCAAACGCCCAGCTGGAAAATTTCAATGAGGCGAAGGCAGGTCCATTATCACATACCAAAGCATACGGACAACTAAAGTGATTTAAGATGAAACTTTCTAAAAAATCAGTAACTACTTCAGTTGTACAATGCTTACAAACTATTGCTTCCATCCATCTAGTACAATAATCAGTAGCGGTCAGAATGTACCTGTGTCCCGCAGATGATAGAGGGCTTACCAGACCGATGAAGTCGAGACCCCATTGTGCAAAAGGCCTTACCTCCAGCACAGGCTGCAGTGGGGTAGCAACATTCCTCTCCCTGGTGGCAGCGGTCTGGCACATATGACATGAACGAACATGGCAATGGGCATCCTTGAAGACGGTTGGCCAATAATACTTTGCCCTTAATATATGATGTGCCATAGAAGAACCCGAGCCATGGCCCATACTAAACTTGTTGTGAAACTCCCGCAGAACGCGTTCTGCTTCCTCCTTGCCGAGGCATCTTAAATAAACTCCCTCATGATTCTTCTTATAAAGAATGGAACCCTGTAACATATAACCATTGCTTTTCAATCTGAGGGCCCTCTTCTAGACTCCTTGCAGATGCGGTGAACACTTATGATTGAGCAGATAATAAATGACGTCTTGGTACCATTCTCCCGGGGAGACGTCTTCAAGCTGATATTGCTATACTGTGAGTTCAGGTCTGGTCTCTGCTGCTGTTTCGGCCATTGTACGGGTGAGTGCCTACCCCCTTACCAATTTCATTGGTTGGATCTCCATATCATATTCTTGGAGCAAGGTGACCCACTTAGCCCTCCATTCGCCCAACTCATTTTGCATGAGAAGCGTTTTGACTGTTGGGTCGGGGACGATTGCGAACACCTTGTTGCATAGAATGTAGTGTCTAAATTTTTTTACTCCCCTAACGAGAGCATACGCCTTCTTTTCTATGTTGTGGTAACACAATTCAGCATCTTTGAGGGGTGCACTCATGAAGGTGATCGGATGCTCATTTCCTTCGTCATCCTTTTGGGTCAACATACTAGCACAAGAATGCTCCGAAGAAAATGAGTAGATATAGAACGACTTCAGATAATCTGGACTGACTAACACAAGTGCCTCAGCAATGGCTCGCTTGATTTCCTCAAAGGATTGTTTGGCCTCTGGTGTCCATTCAACTTTAGCGTCCTGCTTGAGCATGGAATTGAGAGGTTTGACGATCTCCGCAAAACCCATGATGAATTTCTGGAAAAAGTTGATCTTTCTAAAGAAAGACTTTAATTCCTTCTTGCTGCCCGGGGGCTGAATCTTGAGTAACGACTCAATGCGTTCAGGATCAATGGAAATTCCTTGCTCTGAGATGATGTGCCTGAGTAGTTTGCCTTCGGTCACCCCAAAAATGCACTTCTTGGGGTTGAGAGAAACCCTGAATTCCTGGCATCTCTGAAATACTTTGCATAGGTCAGAGATGTGATCACCTCGCTTCTTAGAGAATACAGTCAAATCATCCATATAGATGATTATACATTTTCCAATCAGGTCCTTGAAAGTGATATCCATGGCACGTTGGAAAGTGGCGCCGACGTTGATGAGCCTGAATGGCATTCTTCTGTATGCAAATGTCCCCCACTTAGTGGTGAACGCAGTCTTGTGGCGATCCTCGTATTGTAGCATTACTTGATTATACCCGGAGTATCCGTCGAGGAATGACATCATCTGGGAGCCGTTGACGATTTGTAGCACTTCATCCAGTGAAGGCACTGGATAGTTGTCCTTTTCTGAGGCGCAATTGAGATTGCAGAAATCCACACATAATCTGATCTCTCCATTCTTTTTCTTGATCGGGACCAAATTAGCCACCCACGTAGAGTGCCTAATAGGAAAGATGATTCTTGCTGAAAGTAATTTCTGTACCTCCTTGTAAATGATAGGTTCCAACAAGGCATTAATAGGGCGCTGCCGCTGGCGGAACAGTCTTACTTCCGTGTTCAGAGGGATGGTGTGCGTGATGACAGAGGTGTCGTATGTTTTCAAGTCTTCGTAACTCCATGCCACCACGTCAGGATATCTTTTCAATGCATCTGTGATTCCCTTCTTTTCCTCGGGCATACATACCTTCCCAATAAAAATGTTCTTGGCATCCTTGGCCATTCCTAGGTTGTGAGCGTTGCACTGGCTGCTTATAGCCTCCTTTTTTGTTTTCCGATCCTGATCCCTAATCTGATCCAGGTCGAATACACACTCTAGCTGAACCATACCTTTGGGGATCGTGTTGGTTTTCAGATTGATAACCCCCTCTATGTCCAATTCAACCTCCTGCGGATCAGCTTCATTAATTATTTGGGCAGTAAAGACGTCAGAGCTTGTGATGAACTGGAGGATATGCTTATCATTATTGAAGACCTATAGGTGGGTAACATTTTTCGGGACCGATGGCGTAGATGTTAGCTCAACAATGAACTTCTTGAGTCCAGACAACGAGAGGGGCTGTAACGTGCTAGCTGCCTGAGCTAAGGCATCAGCTGTGCGATTCTGAGCACGAGGGATCAATTGTATGTTGACCGCATCTAGGCCCTCTAGGAGATCCCACACCCTGTGTCTATAGTTGGTGAGTGTCCGGTCATGACAGGAGTACAATTTCTTGACCTGCTTAACCACAAGTGCAGAATCCCCGAAGATTTGTAGCATTCTCACATTTTTCTTCAAAGCCATAAGAAGGCCAAGGACCAAGGCCTCATATTCTGCTACGTTATTGGTGCAATAAAACTGCAATCGATGGGCAACAAGAAATGTCTTACCTGTTGGACTGATGAGTTCGATCCCTGCTCCGGCTCCTTGTCTAGACTTCGATCCATCGAATCGGAGCATCCAGCATTCAGAGGATTCCTTATCTTTGGGTCTGACTGAGTCTTCGTTCTCTTTTGGCTGGATAGCGGGCCTTGTGATCTTAGGAAGGTTTTTCGGGTCGAGGCAACGATCAGCAGGTGGTTCTGGTGTTTTCTTTGGTGTTTTTGTCGAAGGAGTAGTGGCTTTCTTAACATGCTCCACTATTGCTTGGCACAAGCAACAGTCAAATTCGGAGTGAGCAGCATTATGTACCCTGCACCAGTTCGACAACAAGAGATTCTAGAAATTCATTCTAGCTCCTAGGCTGAGCTGATCTTTCGCACACTTTTCCATGAAATCCTGGAAGCCATCGAGCAATCCCAAGTTGTCATCTTTATCTGGCTCGTCATCTGCTTCTACCAACACTTCTGCATCTGGGGGCATTTGCTCGGAACCCACCGAAGGACTACATAATACCAGCAATACCTCATCTGCCCGTTCTTCCTAAAACTCAAGCTCATTTTGGTAAGCAAAAGGGCAATAATTCCTCAAGTCAGTCTCAACGAATAGCACCTCACTGAGATTATTGTATTCCATGATCATATACTTCATCCGGGGTTCACGGTCAATACAAATCTAATTTGGCAGCCCCTTCCATGGCAGCCACATGTGAGAAAGGTCGGTGGCGGTGTATCCGTTTAGCGCCTTGGTGAACTCTCTCTCCAGAATGATTCCATAGGCATCAGGTATGTCTGCCACTTGGATGTCCATAACTTGCTGTATTCGGGGGTTTACAGCGATTTGCATGGGGATGCAGTTTATTTTTCCCACAATATTAATCTCTATTTTGTCCAGTTGGGTGACCTTTCTCTTTGAAGGCGTGGGGGTAATGCCAAGAGCTTTGCATATGGCCAAGGGCATGACGTTGGAAGATGCACTTGAATCGAGTAGGCAGTTGTGCAAATTCTTGCCAAATACCCTAATAGTAGTTAGGAACGGGGGAGTTTCCGGTCTCCCTTGGAGGATACCCACGGGTGTGTCCATTTGAGCTATTTAGCCTTTGTTCCTGTCACTACCTGTATCCTTGGTTTGTTTAAATTGCTGGTCCTTGGGAGGTTGTCTACTAGCCCTTTCTGGCTCCTTTTCAAGGTATCTATTTACCGACTGATTTACGGGCACACCGTTCCTTCTTCCGGTATTTTCCTATGCTTCCAGTTCTTCCCTGGGCTCCTCGAAGGTTACCCTCTTGGCTGGGGTCTCTTGTGTCGTGCTAGATGAGGGAGTCCCATTCAGAACCCTAAAAAAGGCGTACCTTATAGCAGGAAGCTTGAGTAATTCAAAGGCCGACAAATTAATTTTGACCTTCTTGAACTCTTCTGCCACATATTCACCCATTTGCTCGATTTCGGAGCTAAAAGCTTGGCCTATGGGAGAACTAGGGGTTTGAATCTTGGTTTTCCTAGGCAGATTTTGGGGTTGACTCTGAGGCTGACCTTGCGGTCAGTTTTGGGATTGGTTCTTGCTGAGATATTGGGCGGGTATACGAGGGAGCCCTGGGTTATTACTAACATTTAGATCAGCCGGGGTGGCGAAGTTGTTTGGTGGGGTAGAAGTTGTGAAGGGTCCACCGACTTGTCTATTTCTAAGGAAATAGGGACTCGACCGTTGATGGAACATGTGGACCTCATCCACAAATGGCTCTTCTTCATCCACCGGACTGTTATCTACCGAATCAAAAAGCTGAGCTAAAGCTGATTCGTTACTTAACTCTTGCGCTTTCTCATCCTTAATAGGGGTGGGCTCGGCCTCGGGTTCATTGCGATCGCCTCGTGGAACGGTGCCTGATTGACCACCAGACATGAGGAATCGTAGGGGTCCGATGGGACAATATCCCTGTAGTTGGCATTATCGACGGTATTTTGTACCTCCACTTGGAAGATTTCAGCAGCTGTCTGGAACTCAGGGCAGTCCAGCTCAGAATGTCTACTGGTTTTGTGAAGTCGGCACCATCTAGACAAAGCTGCCTCGGCCAGATACACACCGCTGGATGTTCTGTCACTGCCTGCCGGTTGATCGAATGGCGTGGGGACACCACCGTTGTTGGGCCTGGTGTTCCATACGCGGTTTTGCCTCTGAGAAGGCCTCATTTCTGCATTTTGATTGGAGTTCTACCCCCTCTCATAATTCTTCCCGGAGGAGGTGCCCGCTTCCCGATTATCCCTATTATCTCTATTGTCCCGAGACTCTCGACTGTCCCTATTAAGGTTGGCCTGAAAATTACGTTGGGAGGCCTGCAGCTGATTGTTCTGGTTCTTCAGATGTGTCATCTCCGTGGACATCTTCTTGATCATCTCTGTCAGCTCTTCTAGCTTATCCTTCTCGGCCGCACCTCCAGGCAACGGGGCTGGGTTTTGGAGAAACGCGGGTGGGGCTGCCGGCTCATTTTGATAGGCCGAGGAAAGTCCGGTCCCGATAAGTGCAACGGTGCCTGGGGCAGTTGGGAATATGCCTGCTGCTGTGGAGCTATATGGGAATAGCTATACTACTGCTGGGGCTACAAATAAGGCATCGCAGGAGGCGCATAATTCAACGGCTGCCCCGGATGCGGCACCATAGACAATTGTGGCACCTGGTTCATGAGAGGAGTTTGGTGAGCAAACGCCTGATTGAACCCCTGAATTTGCATTGGGTGGGCGACGGGCCCCAAAGAGGGCAGAGGGCCGAAGATATTTTGTCCCAAGTCTGCACTTGCAATAACGGCTTCTGCATAGGCAGTGAGTAAGGTAGTAGGCGGCGGGAGCATCCTTTTTACCAGCGTTGCCGTGAGGTTATCCAAGGCCACGTAGTAGACTAGCAGAGCAGCCACATCATTATGGAGGTACGGATCCTGAAGCCTCATGTGAGCCCGATGGAAGCGATCATTGAAGGAGCCAATCGGTTCGTTGACCTCCCTTCTGATGGACATGAACTGTTGGTAAAGGTCAGCGGGGTTGACAGGAATCTTGTACTTCTACAGGAAGGCATTCTTCATC
This sequence comes from Sequoia sempervirens, assembly GCA_007258455.2. Lineage (NCBI taxonomy): Eukaryota > Viridiplantae > Streptophyta > Pinopsida > Cupressales > Cupressaceae > Sequoia > Sequoia sempervirens. The sequence continues at coordinate 102,500 of VDFB02281324.1, forward strand.
AAGGCCCATGAGGTGATTGATCCTTGAGGCAGATTGATGTACCAGTAGAAGGCCTCTTCTCCCAACAAATGTGGAAAGAGGTGACACGCCACGTCCTCGTGACCCACCTGCATTTCGGTAATCGTCGTTTCGAATATCTTGATATGCTCTTCGGTTGTTCTTTGCATATCACATGGATGGAATTTTGAACAAAAGCCCTCTAGATTCTTGGGCATATCATTGTAAACAGCAAAGTGTATCGGCGAAGGGTTATGCACAAGCCAAGCCATGGGGGGAGGCGGAGGTGGCACTTGCTGTTGGAGAACAGGGACTTGGGGCTGTATTGGCAATACAACCATAATTTGGGGTTGCCCTTGAGCTATGGCTGCCTGGGCGGTGCTTTGGGCTGAGAGGGCTAGGAGAGGAGCGAACCCCTGGCTGCCGGATGGAAGATGTGCAAATGCTGTTTGAAATGGTTGGGTGGAAGATGAAGGCCAGCCAAATGAAGGTGGAGGTGAAGTGGAGGCGAGTGGGATGGAGGAAGAGGAAGGGGCGGAGCTACTTCCTTGTGCTCGTTTTGCCCTCGTGAGAGGCTGCAATTCTTCAAATTTTTCCTTATTTGGTGTTGATCGTAGAATCCTTTGAAACCTTTCCGGGGAGAATGATCCGATCCGATCCAGCTTTGCTCTATCCCGTAGCTTAGTGATCCGATCACTGCCCTCCTTCTAGCGCCAATTCTGTTGATGGTGTTTTTATGCACTTCACAACACAGGCAGTGCACAGGTGCACTACCTCTCTTGAAAGATAATCTCCCACAATCGAGTTGCAGAACACTATCCCAAGGTTTCTCGGGTGTCAGGTCATGACAGTGCTAAGATACCTCAGTAGTTTGATGTGATTTGCTGGAATCACAAGGAAGCCTTACAGAAATACAAAGTGTGAGCACAAAGCATGAAGTTGGATCTTCAAAAAGGAGTTTTTTAGCATGAAAGCAGTTATGCGTTGACTGTAGATTCAAACAGCAGTCTCAAACTCCATCTGGTTGTTAGATTTTTCTTTATAAGATGCAATGAACCTTGGTATTGTTCAGTTTCTAAAGAAAGTGAAAAAAGAGCAAAGAGGAAGAAAAGTTCCTAAGCCTAAAGCTTGCTGCGAACAGTGATAATGGAGTTCCTGCAATGGACAATTCCTTCAAAATAATATCCCACTTAACCAAGAATTTCACAGTATCATAGAAATTGTGCTATCTTCTAAGGGCTGCAGATTTTTATCCTTCATCCACCACATACATGCATGAACTAAAGATAAGTGTTTGGGGCAGCTTTAATCAAGACCAGGCTAACTTTGCAAAGCTATCTACCTTCAACAAACAACAAAAAGTATGGACTAAGGGATCATCAACAAAGCAGGAATTTTCATGAACAGCCAACAACATTCATAAGATTATCCAAATAACATGAATAGCTAACTAAACAACAAAGAGATCTAAGCTAACATCTAATATTGGAGAAGTGAATCAATTGACATGAGAGAAAACAAGGAAATGCACCAAGTCAATGCTATTTCTCATAAATTTTAGCAGCATGCCTTTACAACAGCTCAACTCTCTCTTTTGCAAATGAGGGGAGTGCTCTATTTATAGTTTTCAAAAAACTAAATGAATGGCCAAGATTCATTTCCATTGTGTGGCCACGATTCATTACAAAATAGGGTTTCACCTACCCCAAATAGATTTATAATTTAAAAACATTCTTTGTCCTTTCCCTATTTCGTCATCTAGCGGATGACACTATTTGCTTTTTGTCTTATAGCTAATTGCTGTTTCTTTGGCTGTAGCTACTCTTATGGGAGGTCCTTCTCCTTGGCTGGGCTGTCTGGTTGTTCCTCGGAGGCTGTGTGTTCGATATGCTTGAGGATTATGGCCTGGAGCTTGTCTACCTCGAGGATTTCGCATCTCAACGCCTGGTAGCTCCATTCTTTGGCGTTGTCTTCCAGCCGCTTCCAGTCCTCATCATACTTTGAGCCGTGATCTCTGAATAGCTCTGATCTATCGAAGGCACGTGTAGCGAAACTCAGGAAGTCCATTGTGATATCTCTGGCTGCCCCGTCCTTCATCTTTTCCTCAAAGTACGACCTGACCTTTTCTGCATCCAATTGCACCGTGGGCATATCATGGCCCATTATTAGCTTAAGGTACTCCGCGCATTCAGCTCGGATTTCCTTGATCCATGCAATATCCGGATCCACCCTGCTCCGGATTTGTTCCATCCTCTCCTTCCGGTTGATGAGGTCTCTGTGCCACACGTCCACCAACCAGTGATCCTCCTTCAGTTCTAGCTTTCCTTCCCACGTGCTTTCTGGCATTTGAAGGATGGCCTTAACCCTTGGGAAGGTGGAGTCGTAGATCGCAGGGAAACCGGTGCAGAGTTTCTTCGTGCTTTCCAAGGATTGAACTAGGTCCAGGAACTTGTTGGCTATCTGCACAACCAAGCCGATTGCTACATTTTCGACGCTCGTAACTCGCTGGAACCAATCCTCCGTGGTCTTCTCCAGGTTTTTCCTCCTCTCCAGCTTATCTATCTGTTCCTTGGAGAGCAGCTGTGGCGTGACCGTCGAGGTAGTGGGGAGGTCATCTATTGAAGACCACTGCTGGATGTAGTCGGTTAGGGCAGCAACCTGCGCCTTTAGCTCGTCTTTGGTGACCTTGTCCTGTTTAATCAGATGCACTACCATGGCCACGGACTCCTCCAGATGTCCAACCTTCTGCTCCCTAGTTACTATCCCCAGGTCAATCGTGGAGATATTGTAGCTTACCCCGGCCTGGCCAACAGTTGGCGTTGCTACTTCTGTAGCCCGGGACCTAGAAGCGTCCATGGTTATCCTGGAATGGACCTTAGGCTTCTTCTCCTTCTTTGTTATGGTCAGGGATCGAGCCAAGATGGCTTCCAATCTTGACTTCGGGTCGCTCAGAATAGGAGTAGTCTTTTCGAGCTGCTTTTCCAGCCAGTCGGGCATGACAGATTTGTCTTTAGGTGCCTCATGGCTGCCTTCACCCTTCTCCGTTAACTGTAAGATCTCTGCCTCTTCCTCCTTTTGAAGCTCTTCCTTTTCCTTGGCAGCATCCTCCTCCTCGTCAGAGTCTTGATAAAACACCAGGCGCTTAACGGGTGCCTTGGTGGTCAATATCTGGGTAGGATCTTATTCTTTTGCTGCCCCCTCTTCTTTCCTTTCCTCAGCAGCCTCGGGTTCGGGGCTCTCCACAACGTGGGTCTTGTCTTCAGGTAAATTCTTTTCAGGCTGCCTCTCTTGTGGCTGTCCTTCTTCATTACGTGGCGACTGTTCTGCCTCTTCTCCAACATCTTTTGGCTATTGAGCCAACTCTTCTTCCTCGTCTTCATCGAAGACCCAAATAATTTCCTTGGCACTTGAGCCATCCTCTCCATCCCCGCCCTTGGAAGAGCTCGTCTCTTCTTCCTCGTAGGCCACCTTATCGATGGTTCTATGCATATATTCGGGTTGATCATAATAATCATCGGCCTTCTCTTCGATAGGCTTTGAAACCTCTTGTTCCAGCTCCTCCAACCCCTTGGAAATCTGTATTGTGGCCTTCATGGCCGGTGGACCTGTCGGCGGTTACGAAGGCTGAGCTGTTGCTAGGGCTTGGGCGAGGGCCGCCTGGAGTGCGGGGTCCATTAGGAGTTGCGAGAGCTCAGGGGGAAGACTCTGCAGGTGCCGTGTAATAGCCTCGGGCATAGTGGAAAGGGGAACCAGCGATGGTATTGTTGCCAGAGGCAGGGAGGTAATGGGTGACATGGCAGCAGCAGAGGAAGAGGAAGTGGTCATGCTAGAGGAGTCAATATTGACAATTGACCCGGCCGGGGGCGAAGGGGCGAGATGGACAGAGATGTCCACTCCCGGCGAAGATGATGCGACCATAGTTTGAGAAGCGGGCAGCACACCAGTTGGGGGAGGAAGGAGCAAAGGTGGTTGCGCCTCCGTTGTGATCACTATTCTTTTGAGCTTCTTGGGAGATGAGCCTCCCGTGTCCTTCGTTGCTTGCTCTGTGGGGTCCATAGACTGTGTTTTTTCTACTTCTTTTCTCTTCTGGGACCTGGTGACGGGGGGAGACTTGGAAGTCTCACCAGCTAATGTAGAGGCAGCAACATCCTTTGTGGCGCCTGGCCTGCTCTTGAGTGCTTCATATGTTAGAGCCACCCCCTGTCGCTTCAGTCGAGCGACCAGCCCGTCGACCCACTCCCTAGTGCGAGCTATGATAGGCTGGGTGATGGTATCTAGGTCCTCAACCTCTTGTTCATCCCAGTCGATGGAGGGGATTGCCAGGTCGGCAACCGCAGAGTACCTCGGGTGCACAAGGGCGGACTCATCCTCTTCAAGTTGGTCCGGTACCGGAAATAGCTGTACTCTCCTTAAAAATTGCACTGTCATTCGCATGTAGTGTCTCTGGCGGACCTCCTTATCATCTTTACAATCCGCCCAGAAATCTTCAACATGGTACTTGTGGGCGTATGCTGGCCCTAGCGCCCTCTTGACATGGCCATGTGGGTCCATCTGTGGGCGAGCCGTTTACCATTCAAAGTTATATTCTTTGAGTTCCTTTTCTGAGTTGTCGGCTCATTGAGATGTTTGCAGTCGATAGAGGCTCTGGCCGATTGTCATGGGATAGGGGATCCCTGCTACATTTTTTTGGCCGAAGACCGTCTGAATATGTTGGAGCTGCCGGGAAAGCTCCAGGAGAATGATCCTATTGTTCAGGTATCTCGGCAATTTGTTTGGCCGTTCCGTGAATCCCTGGGCACGGATGTAAGTGAACTTGGGGAATTGAATGTATAAGAAGGCATACTCCTTCAGGAGTGCCCTGGCATTGTGGGATACCCTTCTCTCGAAGTCCCCAGCCACCAATCTGATAATGTGGCCTATGAAGGCATCATTGAGCCGGCAGTACTCCTTGAAGTAGCGATATTGTAGCTGAGGGTACCGGTCAAAAGGCTTGAGCCCTCGTTTGTGATCCCCATCCGGTGCCATGAAGAGTCCACTATACTGTCTCTAACCTGCCAAGGAGTACACCAGGTATGAGGTCATGTGGAACTTGTTGCTTTTCTTGACATTCACGAACTGCTCATGGAAGCAATTGCTGATAATACTCCCCAAATCGAGCGAGCTCTTGGTTTTCACATCCTCATTTTCTTGTATGATTTGCTCAATATAATAAGCCATCCACTCCTGGAAGTAGGTGGCTGCTGGGAGGCCCATGACCCTGCTGAGCATAGTCACCAAGTCGTGATAATCTTCTTGAAAGTCGCTGCGGAACAGCTCTTGGGGGACCTTTGCAGCACTGCCCCGTCTCTCCTTTAGCTAATAAATGTTAATTGACTTCTTGCAGCCCAATAGATTGGCATCCCATGCCGCCTGACACTGCTCCAAAGTGGGGATCTGCATGTGCGGGAAAGTGGGAATGTGAAACATTTTTGTGATTCCTGCCGGGGACATGTCGGCCAGGATATTCCCCTCCTTGTTCACGATTGTTTTGGTATCTGTTTGGTAGGCTTCTCGGTAAGCCATTCCCAGTTCAGGTGCTATCAGAGAGGGAGGGAAGCCGACAGCTTTGGCAATCCCACTTTGGCATATCAACCAGACATTCTTTGTTCTAGGGTCCACTTTGACCCTCTGGGTGAACTCATCTATGTCCACCTGGCCGATATTGGTATCTGTGATCTCTTTCCAGTCAGTCGAGACCTTTGACTGGAGCGGTTCCCCCTGAAATTAAAACTTCATTTGGTCCTTATCGTCCTTTCGACGAGCGGCTCTCCCAGATTTCTTACCCTTGTCTTTTTCGGCGGAGGCCCTGAAGTTCCTGCGGTCGATTCCATATATCCTACAAGCAAAGGGCAAGGTCAGCATAACAAAACACCAATAACGTTAATGTTAGTCTGCATTGTGAGCATATTATCTAAATAACTATTCAAATACATCATAAATTTAATCCTCAGACGATATCGATATTATTTTAGGGCAATTGAGCAATCCGGGCCCGGAGGGCCGGACTTCCCTAGTAGGAATGCTGTCAGGAAGGGAAAACACGAGCGAAAGCTCCCAGAGACACCTGTTGGTCAGATTTTGATGTTTTGAGAGACCCATGCTAGAGAATGGCATGATTTAGGACGTGGGTCAAAGTTAGATTCTCAATTTGAATTGATTTGGATCGATTTAAAGGACCTCGAAGGTTCGAGGCCGGAAGGCAGTCAGGCGAAGGAAGCCAGCGGCGGCGGACATCGGACGGAAGTCCGGCGGCGGAAGTTTGGAGGCCGGAACCCGGGAAGCAAAAAGACGGCCGATTCCAGGTTTGGTTTAACAATTTAAGATAAGACGGCATTTGAAGCACCGGGCCCCGGTGGTCGGGAGGACGCCAGCTGGCCGCCGCATAATCTTTGGTCGTTTTGAACGGCGGTGGCGAAGAGAGAACCGGAGCCCGGAGGGCGGGGAGCCGACGAAGGTTCGCCGCCGAGGGACTTTATAATGTGGCCCAGCGGTGACGGCGAGGGGAGGTTCGGGCTCTGGCCCGCGGGAGGATGCAAAGGGACGGCCGCCGAGAGGTAATGACAACCCATAGGTGACGGCGGCGAAGGGCACCCCGGGACCCGGGAGGCGGACCGACGCGAGGTGCAGGCCACCGCAAATATTTGGCATTGATACAAACGGCGGTGGCGAAAATATCCCCGGAGCCCGAAGGTCGGGAAGTCGGCTGGGTTCCGCCGTGAGTGACGGCGGAACCGTCACGGAGTTCCGGGGACGGAACTCCGGACGGCCGGGCCCGAAAGGTCGCGGGGATGCGAAAGCAGGGGTCCAAAAGAATAAGGCAGCGGTGGGGGAGCGCCCGAGGTCTGGAGGCACATAGGGCGCACCAGAAGACAAGAAATTCCACGAATGGCGAAAATGGCGAAGGTAGACGGCGAAGGCTGGAGGGGGACCCGGAGGGCGGGGGGCCGACGGAGGTTTGCCGCCGAGGTCAGTTTAGCGCGACAGAGTGCGAGAGGCATTCCGAAGACGGAATCCCGATGACTCGGGCCCGGCTAGGGAGGCGGCCGCCGTCATGCATTTATACGCGGAATGGAGCGGCGAAGGAGGGGACCGGGCCCGAAGGGGCCGGTCGCCCTGCGTGAAGAACAGCCGCGCAACAAGCGAGTTCCGAGTCGAGAGGGGGGATCATTGCGCTGAGTTTGGGCAATTTTGAGGACATGGGTTTCGAGCGCAATGAGGTGTTCTTTAATTTTGTCGAATTTAATTCATTGCTCAATTTAGCGAAATCCACAAAAAAGATCAAAAACAGTGGGACGGCGAACGAGGATGGCCTACCTCGAAGTCGCTAAGCGGGGAGTTGATGGGATTCACCGGCAGGGTTGACAGAGCGACGTTGATGCTGATGATCGCGATGGTGCAGATTGCAGTGGGCTCCAGACGCCAGCTCTATCAATTCGCTCAATTTCGCAAAGTTAAAATGACATTAGGGACCACGGTTTATATACCCCACCGGTCATTAATGCTCGCATTAAATGCCTCGTACGATCGCGCCAAAAGTTTGTGGATTCAAATTTGGGTCGGCGGCGGCAATGAGGGTTTCGGGATCCGGCAGGCGGGAAGCCGCGAAATGACGGCCATCGCGAAACTTTGCGAGGACTTCGAATAGCGGCGGTGAAGGGGTGACCGGGGCCCAGAGGGCGGGGCACCGCAGGGGGCTTGCCGCCATGAGATTTTGCTTTGCATTGCGACGGCGGCGGCAAACAAGACCCGGGGGCTCGAAGGGCGGGCGGCCGCCGGGAGTTCGCCGCCGGGAGCTTTTGGTTTGCACGGCGGAGGCGAAAGACGCCCAGGGGCCCGAGAGACGGGCGGCCGAGGGAGGAACGCCGTCCCAGACGGCGATCCTGGGATGGAAGTCCGGAGAAGGACTTCCGGCGCCCGGGGCCCGAAGGAGCAGGGGCCGGCCGGGAAATCCCCGAAGACCACCGAACATCAACTGGTTGGGCGGGCTCCGGAGGGTTGAAAGACGCCAGGGAAACACCATCAGGGCGGTGAATGAAAGAGGGAAACCCGATAAGGGAAACCCGGAGTCCCGGGCCCGGAGGGGCCCAGGGCCGCCCCAGAGCCTTAAAGGCCCAAGGAACCTAGGAGGCCCCGGAGGGCAGCAAAAAACCATCAGGGAAACCACGGTCGATTTTTAGGATGAAACTTTAGGGTAATATCGACCATGCAAAACATCAAAAAAGAGGGGCACGCAAAATGAGGCAGCCCCAACGGACCTGACAAGGTGAAAGAAAAGAGGGTCCCCATTCCGAACGGGGCGTGTGTGCTGAGGGCACAACAATAGTTCTAATTGGGAATATGTTTTTACATAAACGAAATTGATTATCAAGCCAATGAGCATTTTGAGAGTGTTGAACATATTTAGGTACAAAATTATCTTTAAATTCAATAATAAAAGCATGCACACTAACTTTTTCCACAATTAGCTCAACATGTTTTCCAGTTTTTCCATCTTTTAAAGAATACTCAATATTTTTAAATTTTTTTACATCCACTAATTTTTTTCCAAATTCATCTGAACTACTTTCATGCATACATTCTCCTAATAATGAAAAGTTACCACATCTATCACATTCTCCAGAAATTCATGCTTTTAAAAAAATGAGTTTCCATTTAAAGAGATTACAAAACAAACCTACTATAAAATCTTTGATTCTTTTAGGTGGCACATTAATACCAAAAATGTCCTGCATAATTTGGTTAGCATGCAAAGTGCATCATATATATCGAAATATATCATAATAATAATGAAATTGTACATGATTCTTACAACAAGAGATTCATCGCCTATTAATTCTAACATAAAAAGGTTTACAATTTTTGAATGATCTTTGACTTATGCTAATATTCAATGGTAAGATTGAAGCATCTAATTTTTTTTATATAATTCAGTTTGAGTCATATCTAAGAGATGCTTTGGATGAGGTTCGTGAATTTTGGAACCCACCCTTAATTTTAAGACATCTCTAATGTTAGGTGATACTCTTGTATTATCATGCCAAAATTTTTTGATTAAAGATTTAATTTCATTAGTTAATTTCATGTCTGATCTTGGGAGTCTACCACTAAAACTCCAACATTGATTAATAGGATCCTTTTCAATACTTTCTCTTCTTTTAGTAGCTCTTATCAAAGTTCTAGGATTTAAGTTTATACATTTACTAATCTTACTTAACATTCTTTTATTTGAAGCTACTTTATCAACTAGAGAAGTTGTTATTGCAAGACAAGCCGCATTCTTATCTTTTGATTGACTTTTCTTACCAATAACATCAATAGAATTAGCAACACTAGATATGACTTGTTCTACTGAATCATCTTTCTTTTTTGGTTTTACAAAAACACCTAATTTTTTCATCACTTTTTTCATTTTCAACATTCTCATCAATTGCACCATGAGTTGACATTGGAATCCTAATTTATTTCTATAAAAAAACATTTTATATATTTTATTTCCATAATTTCTAATTTGTCTTGAAGAAACTTTACCATGAAGGTTATCTAGCACATTTGTTTCAATTGTAAATAAAACATTTTCACCTTCATCCATAGATGGAGTTTCATTTTCATTTTCAAATGTAAAAGGGATTTCATACTCATTTTCATCAATATTAGGGATTTCATTCTCATTTACATTGTCATAAGATATAATTTCATCATTTTCTTGTTTTTGCATTGTTTCAACCCTAATATTATTGATCTCATCAATGGTGTATCAAACTTCATCTAAACAAGCAATATCAATATTATGAAAACTTGGGTTTGAACACATACCTGGATAGATTGTTTGAATAGGTGCATTTTCCATATCATTGGGAGGTGGATTTTAAGACACACCTAAAGTTGTTTACATATCATTCAAAGTTGAAGTTGAAGGCACAGTTGGGTTTGTCTCCATAGTTGCATTTTCTTCCATATTCACCATCTCCACATTTGCATCATCTACATTCATTTCATCATTCATGGCTTCCTCTTCAACATTATTGGAACTAGATGCTTCCAAATCTTTCATTTGACGAATCATTTCTCTCCTTTCCCTTTGTCTTTTTGCCTCCTTATCTTTATTTGCTTGAATTTCTTCGGGTGTCATTAACTTTCTACATCTTTTTTTTTGTCTTTGCTTATCACCCATTGTTACCAAACCCTCTTTGATGACAAAAACAATAATTCAAGAAAAACTTATTTTCAAATTGCCACCTCCTTCAAATATTCAAATTAAACTATGTACTATGAAGATCATTTTTTCTATAAACTCTGAAGTACAAAAACATCATGAGTACATCCAAAAATTCACTTTTTCCAAATCTTCTTGTAAAAAGTTATTGCACTTGATCCCAGTTCAAAAAATTCAACCTGCACTTTGTCTCTTCCAACAATTTGAATAGAATATGCCCTGCACAAGACAAATTTGCAATAAAAAACGTAGAAAATGACACTTTCAGAGCGTACTACAGAAAAAGATTGTTGCAGAAAAATCATGTTTTACCAGTATTTTCCAAATTAGGGGAAAATGGCTATATTAGAATCATGTACGCGTTATGTTCAAGAAATGTATACGCGTTTCACAATGCGTATGCGTTGCGTTTTCCCAATGGGTCAATGGGTAATGTGCATGCGTTATGAAATGCGTACACATTTCATTTGAATAACGCATACACGTTATTTAAAAAATGTATTTCCACACCACATCCAGCCTTGGTTTTAGGCTTGGGAAAGGCTTGGCAATCTGAGCCTTAGCCTTTGACCTGCAACTAAAAAACTAAGGCAGATTGAAGAAGAATGTCCAACTTTGACAACATAGCTGATGGACTTTTTTTTTGAATGAATCTATAAAATTAAAACCCATTAGAGAACATAATGTCTAATTTCTAATTATATAACTTTTGTTAACATTGGATTATTTTTTATATTTTTTATTAATTTCTAAACAAACTAGTCCTTAAACTTAAAATATCAGGTTTTTTTGATTTTTTAATAACTTTTTATTGGTTAAGTTTCTTGTAATTTTTTTTATATGGCATCAAGATTCAGACAATTCTCTACACAATGAAAAAAAAAAGTCAAAAAATGTTTTGTTTAGGTCCAATTATGTTGTCTGTACATGTTGATTTTAAAAAAACATCAATTAAGGCCAATAAAAATTTAATTAAATAAAAATATTCAACCAAAAATTACAAAGAAAAATCCACATAAAAATTCATGTTGTTAGATCTCTTTTCCAAAAAGGAATTAGCAAAATAATTTTATTTGGGTCAAAAAGTGTTGTCTATACACCTGCTTGGTATGGTAAAAAAATAGACTTTTAAAAAGTGGTTTTTATAGATCCCTATTAAAATTTAATTTATATAATCTGGGTATTTTAATAATTTACATATTCAGAAACTAGATTCAAAATTCTAGATTTAATATTATTGACTTTTTTAAAATTCATTGTGTAAATGCCTCAAATTTTTAGTCCAAGTGTGACAAATTTTGAAAAACAGTAAAAACATTTCCACTTTTTGAGATTTTTGTGTACCCAACTTCTTGCATCAGCCTGGATATAGATCTTGACTTTTGCTTGAATAAGATAGATATTGACTTGAATGATATCTTGAATTATGAAACCCTACATCACAATTGTTAGCTCGAAAACAAACATGATGCATGAAGACTTTGACATGATGCTTGATGCTTGAATAGTGCTCTAAAATACTTGATAATTTTCCCTTGAATGCTCTTGAATGTTGTTGTGAACTCAACTTGCTATTATGAATTCTCTCACATAATTATTAGGTGAAAATGAGTGAAAGAACCTTGTATTTATACTTAATTATGCTAAATTTCCTGAAATTACAACACTGCAAGCCAACATTAGATCTAGGAGGATAAAATCCCACCAAGAATTTGAATTAATTTTAATTTTTGGCCACACAAGACTCATACGCCCAAGGTGGTGTATGAGTCCCATTAGGCATAATTTATGATACCAATTTCAAAAATGCTTAGAAAGGTGTAAAATCAGGATCGGGACCCAAAACCCTAGGTGGGACTCATATGCCCAAGGTGGCGTATGAGTCCCATACCACTAAATCTGGGCCACACAACCTAAAAACACCTGAATTATGATTGTATGTTGATTTATGTCAGGTTTATCCTCAAAAAGATTCATTAAATGAGGCTTGTGGATGTAAAATAAGGCCAATTAAAGCATAAAGAAGCCCAATTTTTTAATAAAACCCTATAAAAGTGTGAAAGTGTGCTACAACACGTTACACCACTCTAGATAAGGTACCAATTAAGTTCATTTAGTTCACAATGGCCCAAAACCTAATGTGAATATGTTAGACATATTACAACACTAAATCAAGGCCATGTTAGGTTGTACTTTTTCAGTCATTACATAGGGTATATAAGAACTATTAAATCACTCCCTCAAGCTATTGAAGATTTCATCAAATCTAGTATATAATACTAATGATAAACAATCACTTCTTACTATGGAGTGAGTAATCACTCAAAAGAAAATCATAACATTCATGATTCTTTTCCTTTCTTAACCAACAAATATATCATTACTCTTTCTCAAGAAAACTAATGCAATTTCCAATTTAAACATACAAGGTAAACAATCTTTCAATAAATGATAAAACATAAAGATAATAGAATCTTAGGCCTGTTAATCGCTTATTCCAATTGACTCATTGGATATGAAGCTTCACCCCCTCTTAAATAAACTTAGCAACAAATCTCTTACAATTTCTCTTGAGACTAAAGCTTCCTCACAATAACACTCAACAATATAAGAATCTAGTCCAAGGCATGGAAATCAACACATTTCAAAGAATCGAACTCCATCATTATAGCACTGTATAATGTTTGACTTAGTATGTTTCATTTAATTAATGCACAACACTTTATTGTTGAGTTTAATAAACTTCACTTAGCATATTAATACTTATGTATTTCCATCGCCCACTATCAATAATGATAGATGTGTTTTAATAATTAACATTGCACCATTACAAGTAGTGCTACATTCACATTAAATCGGCCATGCCACATATTCTAGTGTTGTTATGTGAGGCCCCACCTAGAGTTGTGCATGATCGAAGTGTTGTTAGAATTATCTTGAAAATATAAACTTTAACCAAGAACATATTTTCATTGTAATTGTAACTTATCAAGCACCTAGAGATGAACATAATAAGAATCACTACAAATTGTCCTCAGAATTTAAAGGAGTTCAATGTACTTGATAGGAAAAGCTATGCACTAGAGGTTATCCAAGAAAGAGGGTGATTCAAAATTATACATAGCGTGATGAGAAAATGGGGGTGAAAATGGGTATGTTTTATTAGTAGTCAAATTAACCAATCAATCATGCTCTTATTTAGTTCTAACTAAGGAGAAAATAAGTCCATAAAGTCATTATCATTATAGGTTAAATATTTTTCAACAATAATGTAATTATGTAAAAACATAAATTATAGATCAAAGTAACAATACTACATCTTTGATGTTTAGGCGTGAGTTAATTGCTAACATTATTAATGTTCACAATTAATTATGGGTTAATGATAATATTGAAAATTAGAGATCTAATTATTGAGAAAATAATGTTAATATTATTATTACTTTTAAGTTTAAAATATGATAATAGTAGCAAAGTATAATCATGCCAATTGAGCATATCATCGTTAAGTTTTCTAGGTTATTAGAGAATAACATTAATAAAATATGGTGGATCAAAAATAGAATAAAATAATGATGCTATCAATTGTAAATAATAAATTTTCTACTTAAATTGAATAATGACACTACTAATGTTGATTGAGAATTAATAGTAATACTAATATTGGATCAAGAAGGAATAACACCCATATTGCTAAATTAAGAGTATTAGAATTAAGGTCAAAATTGATAATGATATTAATAGCTTCATAATAAAATAAAATAAATAGGGAAATCATATTGGTTTGGCAATTGATTGTTACTTATTAAAAAAAGGTGTTATATAGTAATAATGGAAAGAAGTATTATGGTAAATCTTGTCACTATTAAACAAATGGAGAATTGACCCTTTCTTATATGAATTTGAATCCAACTAACTTCTTGAGCATACAGGAGTGGTGGCAGACAAATGGAGTTAATTTCTACATCTTCTAGCCATCCAAAATGTCGTTTCTCAATCTAATTTGTTGTCACCTTATGTCTTGTTCAGTTGAAATCAGGTGGTGTGATTTATGTATTACGACTAAACTTTAAATAAGGACTTTATTCTTGATTGACCTCCCACTATTAGCATCTAACATAGGTACTATATCTTCTTCCTTCATGCAAGGAGAAATGGGGAGCCGATAGATAAGATATAACAGGTCCTAATATAATAATCTGGCTAGAGGGAGTGGTTTGTAATTAAATAAGTTGCAAATATCAAATAGTAGGGGGGAGAGAAAAAATGGGGGGAGGAAATACAAAAGTTTTAATGACACCAGAAAGGGGCATTCAAACATAGGCATTCAGGTTGTTTCAAAGGAAAAGAAGGTATTGAATATGGATATTGGAAAAATATGGCTATCACGTATATAGTGCTATTGATATGGTTTGCAAAACTGGTTTTGGGAGAGGGAGAAATTAATGCATGTTCTTAGTGGTTGCTTTCTAGGGGAAAATGGTAGTAGCGAGATTGAATAGGCAGGCATTGAGGAGAAACCGATGCCCTGTAATAGGGATGGAGCATAAGATGTGATGGTGTACAGGCTTCACAAGAGTCATTGTGTTGAGGCCTATACATAGGGAGAGGAGGTAGCACATGATGAGAATTTAGAGGTGCTAGTGAGGTATGAGCTTGTACTTGATCTTGAAAACACCCAAGGGATTGAGATAGTACATGTCTATGCCAATAGAATTTATGATCTCTTTTATTTTGGGCATGCGCCATCTTTGGAGCAGGAAAAGAAGTTGTTCCCCAATACATGCCTCCTCATGGGTTGTTGCAATGATGAAGTTGCTCACAGGTAGAAAGGAAAAATAGTCATGACTGAATTAGAATGCTACGAGTCCTTGTGCCACTACAAATGGATTGATGAAGTTATCCTCAATGCTCCTGTTATGCCTTACATAACCACCCCACTTTGATTTGGATCAAATTGGGTCCCCCTTCTCTTTTTGGTTACTTGCTTTCCTCTTTGGAATTCTTTTGTTTTCCTTTTAATTTTGACTTTTGATCTATCTGATTTAATCTTGGTCCTGTCTCAACCTAAGTTGGTTTTCTTCTTGCTAGGAATTCACTAAAATAACTATAAGAGATGGTGAATTTATTATAATATGTCTTATTTTCTACTAAGGACTAATGCAGACCTTCCTTTTTACAGGGTTAAATCCTACACTTGATGATATTTCTCAGCTGAGGCTCAGTTGGAAGGCATTCCTCAATCCAGTTGATCATAAAAATCAGCTAAGGCAAAGTCGGCAGGACCCTGGCGATGTCACAATGATCAGAAATCATATGTAGGCATTTATCGCCAAGACATCATTCATCATCTTGGTGACTAAGATTTTCCTATTGGCATAAGTTGGTCTTCAGGGGACTCTCTTGGTGAAATCTCCATGTCTCACTGACTGCTGTCAAAAGGATTCATATATCGGCATAAGGTTTTCTCCCCGCCAAGAGGTCTCGGTGAAAGTTTCAAGTCTCATTGACCGCCAACAAAGCAAACACACTTTGGCAAGACTCAATTGCATCAGGGTAACGTCTCACCGAGTTGCTCCGGTCACACCGACATAGCACAGGGGATTCTATCAGTATGTCTTCAGGGAGAGAATCATAAGGTCTTGCCGATAAGGAGGGGTCCCATCAAAGGTCTAAGGTTAGCGATAATTTTGCCTTCGGCAGGAGATCTTGCTGATTAACATGGGTCTAGCTGAAGGGAGTTGCATTTGGTGAAGGAAAAAACCTTCGACATAATGTCTGGCTGAAGAGTTGGGGTCACAGCGATAAAAACAACATCGAAAAAATGGAGTGGCTTTGACGAAAGGTCCCACCGATGTGAGATTGTCTCACTGAAAGGACAAAAAGATCTCGCCAAAAGATCTAAGGTTCGGCGAGATGTCTCATCGATTAAACAACCTCTCCCCGAACTCAAATGAACACTCGGCGAAGGATAAGACCTTGGTGTAAGGTCTTAGCGAAGTTTGAAGGTCACACCAAAAGTAAAGAACTCGGGGAGACTCCAGAAGAATAAAGGGAATTCGACGAAATGTCTGGGCGACTCCGGACTATCTCAGTGAAAGCAAAAGGGGATTTGATGTGATCTCATGCCAAGGAGACCAAGTCTCACCAAAAAGAAAAAGAGCTCGAGGAGAAAAGAGGGGTCGGGGAGACTTCAAATGAATGAGGTGTTTTCGCGGTGACTTCCTGCCGACCTAGCAGGATCTTACCGAAAGGAAGATAAGCTTGAAGGGAATTCGCTAAGAGTTCTCGCCGAAATGTGGGTGTTTCATAGAAATAGAAAGAGCTCGGGGAGACTCTGAACAAAGGAACGGGCTCAGTAAGATGTCTTGACGATCCGATAACGTCTCCCTGACACAAGGTGGACATCGCAAGGACTTCCCACCGAGGGTCATGTTTTCGCCATAAGATCTTGGTGAAGGAAGGGAGTCTTGTCGATAACAAGGGAAGGCTCGGTAAGAAAAGAGAAAATTAGGGTAAGGTCTCCCCAAAACATTATAGTCTTCCTGACATTTGGGATGAGCCCGCCCAGTGAGTCTAGCTTCACTGTGACTCTTGTCGATAGAATAGGTTCGGGGAGAAAATAAGATGGTGCGCTAAAAGATTTGCATCCTCATCGGGAGGTCTTAGCGAAAGGAAGGAGTCTTGCTGATTGGTTTTGTGAGCTCGATATGACTTCTTCAGCTTGCCGAAACGTCTTGCCGACTGTTTTGTGTCATGCCGATAACTGCATAATGGTGAAGTCACATCAGGGAGACACCGATGGTGTCTCATCGACATGTGATGTTGATCGGACCACCTTTGAATGCTTGAGGAGCTCACTTGGCATATGCCCGACCAATCAGAAGGAGCCAAAAGAGTGACTCATCTGTCCCTTTCATCGATTGATTGCCCCTGTGATGAAGAACAATAGAATGTGAGGGAAATGGATTACTTCTGAGATCCAAAGGAAATGGATTGACTTAGGTGAAATGTTTAAATCTACAGGAAGGCTCGATTGTGTTTCCAGAAGAACGGTTAAACATATAGATAAGTCCAGAATAGGAGGCTGAAGGAAAGAAGAAACTGTGACTCATAGGGACAGTTGTAATGACCACTGGAAAGGAGGTAGATCAATATTAATGGAGATATTCTAAGCATTCAAGGCGACTGCAACAGAATTCGAAGATGGACACACAGATAGGAGAGTAAAGCCTACAACTGCAAAAGATCTAAGGTCATCCTCGGAACAACTTTTCAGCATGGACAGCAGGGCTTCACATTGAATGCAGTTTTGACTTTCCTCAGAAAAATCTAAGGGCTGACTCTCCCATAGTCTGTAGATATTTTGTAAACCCTAGTGCAGGGGACAAGACATTCTTGTTGGTACATTCTGTATATAAGGCATTTTTTCCTCTTTGTAAAGTTTGCACTTCTAGATTAGAACTTCTAAGGTTAGAGAACTTTTAGACTAAGAAATATTTAGAGTTAGAACTTTTAGGAGTTATTCAGTTAACAGAAGGAGATAGAGTTGCATCTTGATTCTCAGTAATGAGAGCTTCTCTTGTCTTCTTCTTTAGCAATTAGATTTTAGTACATACTGTAATGTATTTTCTAAGTTCTCTGAGTGTAGTTGGAAACAATCTGGAGCCTCAAATTCTCTGTACACTGGTGATTGTACCATCTTTGTAAATATTGCTTATCTGTTTTACTAATAGTAGAAGTAATCAATGTTTAATCTCCTTCATGTTGTGTTCCAGAATGATATTTGTCTTAAATTGATCATTTTGATTTGTGAAGTTCTCAAGGAATGAAATATTATTTTGTGTTTTATTTAAATGGTAATTAAAATTTGTTATGTGAATTAGCACTGTGAATGAAAGAGGTTGTGTGTCAACCACAAGTTTACTTTGTTCTGCAGTTTTGGTTTACAAATTCTTTGAAGTTAACAAGTCTGGTTAAGGTTGGATGAACTATTGTTCTTTTTTGTTTCAAAACTCTGACTTATCTTTTTATATTTCTTTAAAAACCCTATTAGAGTAGGTTTTATTTCATGCTTGATCTTAGAAAAATCTAGAAGCTCAACACCAGCAGGCCCCTTGAATATTACTATCTCATTGACCACTGAGTAACATGAGCACAGTTGAGAACCAACTACAAAGACCTTGGGAGCTAAGACATCCATGTGTTGCATTTCTCTTTATGGAGAAGTAGAACAGCAATATTCTGCTTGCATTGTTGTGGTGCCAAAATCACCATCAACAGGAACTGGTGCTAGAAGGAGGGCCTAGAAGGGAAAACTAGATAAAGCTGGGTTTTCATCCCCAGAGAATTCCCACAGAGTTCTTCGATCAGCTAAAAATCTGCCACCTTTGATAGAACTCAAGACCCAAATAAGACACAAGAGTCATAAGACTGGGGCAACCATCATACCACCTTTATCAGCTTCACTCACTCCACCAGGATTTTCATCAATACCCCAATGGATACCTGTCAAACCACCACCGCATCCATCTCAAGTGTCGTCATAGCTAGTTCGACCCATCCAATAGCTGGCTCAACCACCACCACCTCTGCCAATGGCGTTATTTCAGAATAACCCCTCTCCATTGGAGACTATTCCTGGAGGTTTCCATGATATTCCCAAGAACCCTTAGAAATTCGGCCCTAAATACATTCATGGGGAGTCAAGGAGTGCTAAAGAACACATACAGGCTTGTAAGGATGCCTATGCAAGAGCCCAAATAGCTCATCATGATGTGGTTTGTAGCTTGTTCCCTTATTCTTTAGGGGACATGGCATACAATTGGTACCTTAATCTTCCTCAAGGTTCCATTTTGACTTGGACAGACTTGGAAAATGCCTTCATTAATTAGTTCAGAGTCTATGTAGATCCAGCTCTTTTATATCATCAGTTTGCAACCATAAGGAAGTAACCAGGTGAATCTTTGTCTTTATTCAATACCAGGTTCCAGCGAATGTATAGGAGATTACAAGATCCCTATCTGGTTACTAAGAACAGTGCCATTCAGGCCTACTTTAGCGTTATAGACCCTTTGCTAGGTTTGTTCTTGCAAAGAACCTATCAACCAGCTGATATTGATTCCCTATCCAAGGTCTATCATCTAGCTATAGAGCTGCAACAACAAACTAACTCCCAACTAGGTTTGGGAGAAGGTTTTCCTTCATTAGGCTATCAGATGTCTAGCCCAACTCCTCTATTTAACATTGTCCCAGGAATGTCTCCTTCCCACTATGGGCCTATATCTGAATTGAAAACTCAGCCTCCCATTCCATTCTATGCTAATAGGACTCCTGACCCTTTTCAACAACCACAGGTCCCTCAAGGTCCCCAAGGTCTTCATAACCAAGTTGGAACCCCAAGTCATGTTGATCAGCCACTTATTGCTAAGGCTATTGAAAGTGAAAGGATAGTCCAACTTACAAATGAGGTAGAAACCTTGAAGAAAACATTGTCTCAAGTTACAAATGACATGGCTTAGCTTCGGTTGAACCCTTCCCAAAACCAAGGGAACTACCCTAATCAAAATAGCAACAACCAGGGTACTTATCAGAACAACAACAATTTCAACCAGAGGGGCTATCAGGGCCAAAATTCCTCTAACCAGGGCTACCAAAATCAGAGATGATATAACCAAAGGACAATTAATAACAAACAATGGAATACAGGGCCCAATAATGGTGGGGTTCCTCATAACTATCAAGAAAATGAGGAAATATCACATACTGCAACCGTGGCCGACCTCAACTTCATGACAAATTGGTGCAGGCTTCATGATATTGCGACCCATTCTGAGGTAAACTGCCCCCAGATGGAGAAAGTTGTCAAGATGGCACACGAAGATGCCCACACATTCTAGGGGAATTCCAACAAAGGATGTGACTCAGTAGAAACAATAATGGCTTATGACATTTTTGAAGAGAAACCTTTGTTCCCAAGGCAAGAAGAGAATGAACCAAAGGAGTATTCATATGATGCCCAAGCTTTTCAGACAAAGGGAGGACACTTCCTGAGAAATCAAAGTAAGGGATCATTCACTACGTCAACACCTCCTAATCACATGGTGCCTCCAAATCAAAGTGCTAATAAGAATCCTCCTCCACCACAAGGCCCACCTGACTTCCATAACAAGGGTAATTCCCTTGGTGTTTTCAAAGGTGGTGTGAGTTGTAATATAGAATTTGACATAGTTTCTGAGATGCAGAAATAGAAAACTTCTTTGTCATATTTTGACATTCTAAAGTGGTGCCCTACTCAAAGGGAAATAGTGCTGAAAGCTCTGGAGCAAGCTGACAAATTAAAAGGAAAGAAAAAGGTGGCACCTGTTGGGGACATGAATGCAACCTTGTACAGAAACAAGGTAGGTACTCCACCTTTCCTTTTAAGTTTAAGAATTTTTGGGAAGAACCTACACAACTGTCTATTGGATTCAAGAGCTTCGGGAAATGTTATGCCATTTTCCATATGTAAGAAGTTGGGATTAAATCCCATTTAGACAAATAAGAAGGTCATTCAACTTGACAAGATAGAGGTTAATGTGGTAGGAGAATTAAGAAACATACATGTTCAAGTAGGATCAAATCCTAGGATCCTAACCAACATAGATATTCAAGTAGCAGATATTCCTGAGACCTATGGTATGCTGCTAAGCAGAGATTTGATGAAAAGTCTAGGGGGATATCTTTCCCTTGACTTTTCACATATGTGGCTGCCATGGAGAGGGATTCCTACTCAGATTAGAATTGAAAGTGAGCCTCGCCTCAAGCATATCATCACTAAGTATGATTGTCCCAACGAGGTAGCTTACTTTGAGATTAATATGGGGGTTTATAAACAAGAAGAAATTCTAACCTTCTCAGTTCTCAATCCTAAAGACATGTCAAAACAAAAGTTCCCTGACCCTATGATTAATGAAAATCAATAGGCATTAGTCAGAAAGTTGCAACAAGATCAACTGGTCTTAGGGGAAGACACCGATCTGCAGAGTCTTCTTCTACCTAATTGGTGTAGGGTACATTATCAAAGTCATTTTGAATTGACTTGTCAACATTGCATTGACATTTTAAGTCAAGTTTCCCAAGCTAAGGAAGCTAGCACAAGTCGCCCTGAGACTATTGTAGACCGCTTCTCATTTGAGGCCAAGGAAGTAATAATGCTAATCAGGGACAATATGCCTTTAAAGGGGGTTCTTTCTCAAATTAAGCCTACCCCAAATATACTCTTGAATCAACATATTGATAAAGAGCAACCCCAAGGTCTATTAGGCACCCCTGCACTCACAAATGAAATGAAACCCAAGGAACCAACTAAAGGGACAAGTGACTGCCAGAAAGATAACCATAGGTCAGATGATACAATGGAGCCAGAATTGCAAAGTATACCTAAAAAACCTATGGAGAATCCTTTCCCTATGTCGGATGCAAAAGATCAAGGAGCCCCACCTCTGGTTAATCCTATCCAAATACCTACAAAAGCTGCAAAAGGATTAACCCCTGCTTATGATTAGTTGTGGACCCTTACCTTTGATGGGTCTGAGTCCAAAACCGGTTGTGGTGTTGGAATTGTACTAACCAGCCCGAAAGGGAAGGTTTTCTTTGCTTCTTACATGATGCAATTTGGATGCACTAATAATGTAGCTGAATATGAAGCCCTAGCTCGAGGACTGATGTTTGCACATAAGAAGAAGGTCACTGCCTTGATGGTCAAGGGAGATTCAAAAATTGTTATCAGGTAAGTACGCAACCTATATACATTTCACAACAAAAGGCTGGCAGCATATAGTAATTGGGTATGGAACTTGATTGAGGACTTCGATGCTTTCGGGATTAGTTTGATCCCTAGAAGAAAAATCAAGTAAGTACGACTCATTGGTTTGTTGCTACAAGCATCTGGAACTATGCAGGCTCAAAATTCAAGATTCTAGGTGGAGTAGTGTCCACCCAGTATTCGACAATATCAGGAACTTCTAGGTCTTTGTGATGCATTGACATGTTGGCCTTCATAGCAGAGCTCGAGATGTTTGGGGAAAGGTGTTGATGAGTCCAGGTAAAAGAATCCCAGGGGTTAGACCGAGATGTGAGTACAAGGGTTTCTTAACTTAGAACCATAGCATTCCCAAAGAGATGAGGTGGCTAGGAAGAGAATTTACATTTCCAGGATCCAGGACTCAGGAAATATCAAGCTAAAAGAAGAATGAATTATGAGAACAGATTCTTGGTTGATGCGGGCCACGAAAGGAATGTCTATATAGAGAGGCCTGCCCCTAAAGCAATTAGAGACATACTAAGGGTGCTTAAAAAAGGACATGTTGCGATTTCAGGGTATAAAGACCTCGAACATTTGTTCTTCTATTGCATGACTCACTATCCCCTTGGGAAATGGGTTAAAGCCCTTCAAATGAGAGAAGTGCTGTCGATGCAATTTGAACCATTGAAGTCCTCAAAGAAGTTCCAGTTATTTGTCTGCAAGGATAATCACCATATTGTTGTTCAGTGTGGGTAGCCTAACTTAGTTCCAATCCATGGAAAAAGCGGTCCTGATTAGAGGCTATGCGTTGACTTCAGAAACCTGAATAGGGCTTCGAAAAAGGATAACTACCCACTTCCTTCACTAGATGAGGTCTTGCAAACTGTCAATGGAGCTCAGATGATGTCATTCTTGGATGGTTACTCTGGATACAATTAAGTAATGGTCGACTTTGAAGATAGGATGAAGACGACTTTCACTACAAAGTGGGGAATGTTTGCATACAGAAGGATGCCATTCGGTCTGATAAATGCTGGAGCAAATTTCTAGCACACCATGGACATAGCCTTCAAGGATCTAATTGGTAAGTGCATTATTGTCTACATAGACAACCTAACAGTGTTCTCCAAAGACCGATTGAACCATGCTGCTGACTTGGCCAAGGTTCTGGAAAGATGCATCCAGTATGGAGTCTCATTGAATCCAAAAAAATGCGTGTTTGGAGTCTCAGAGGGAAAGATTTTGGGACATATAATTTCAGAAAGGGGAATATCAATCAATCCAAACTGAGTCGAGTCCATTCTTAAAATCACCAGGCTAGGAAGAAAGAAAGAAATAAGATCTTTCTTTGGGAAAATCAACTTCGTGAGGAAGTTCATCAGGGGCTTTGCAGAGAATGTAAAGCCTCTGAATGAAATGATGAAAAAGGACACCAAGATAGAGTGGACAGATGAAGCAAATGCCACATTTTCACAAGTCAAACGATCCATCTCAGAAGCATCGGTCCTTACCAGCCCTGATTATATTAGGCCATTCTACATTTACTCTTTTTCCTCTGAGCATTCATGCATGACTGTTTTAACTCAACGCAAAGAGGAGGTAGAGGAGAGATCGATTGCTTTCATGAGCTCTCTGTTCAAAAATGCGGAAATCAAATACCCACCTCTGGAGAAGCAAGCTTTTGCACTGGTTTGGGCTATTAAGAAATTCTGACATTACATTCTTCGAAGTCAGGTCGTCGTTGTAGTTCCCAACGCAGCTGTGAAGTCCCTATTGATGCAGAGTGAGCTAGGAGAAAGGAGAGAAAAATGGATGGCCATCTTGCAAGAATTCGATCTGGAGATACATCCCATGAAACTAGTCAGGGGCACATGTTTATCCTAGTCCATGGCGAACACTGGCGATAACATCATCTATCGGCAATACACAACCCAAAATTTCTCTAATGACCCATGGTACGCTAACACTATTTGCCTAATGCTCCATAATCAGTTTCCAGAGGGAATGGGTGCAACTCAAAGGAGAGCCCTAAGACTCAAGAGTTCTTATTACATGCTCAAAGGAGGGTTGCTATACAGGAAGAATCTTGAAGGTGTATACTTGAGATGCCTTGATCATCAAGAGGCTAAACAAGAGATCTCTGAGTTTCATGGGAAACATGGCACAGGTCATGGTTCTGTAGAGTCACTGGCACACCAGATCCTTAGGTCTGGTTATTACTAGCCCTGTGTATTCAAGGATGCCCATCAGCATGTGAGAACATGTCACACATGTCAAATTTCTGCATCAAGGGAATGCCATACAGCTATGCCACTACAGCCGATCTATGAGGTAAGGCCCTTTGCCCAATGGGAATTGGATTTTATTGGGGTGATTAACTCAAATTCTTCTGCAGGGCACAAGTTTATCTTGACTACTACTAATTATTGCACAAGATGGACAGAGGCTATACCCTGTAAGAACAACACCACAGAGGTAGTGACCAAGTTACTCACCGAGTGCATCACTACAAAGTTTGGGGTACCCTCTGCTTTGGTATGTGACAACGGCTCTGCTTTTTCTTCTATTGAGTTTATTTCCTGGGCTTATAATCACAATATTGTCTTGAAGTATTCTTCGAATTATTACCCACAAGGAAATGGAGTTGCAGAGTCAACCAATAAGAATCTCTTAGGGGTTATTAAGAAACTGTTAGAGCATAACCATAGAGACTAGCATACCTAGCTTAGATTCACATTATGGGAAGATAGGACTAGAATTAAGGCTGCTCTAAATACTTCACCATTCAAGCTGGTGTATGGCCAAGAGCCTATATTCCCCATCCATTTGCAAATACCTATCCTCGAATTCATGCAGAAATTCTACTCTAGTGACAATAGGATAGAAATCAGATTGGCTGCTTTGTTGAAATTAGAAGAACAGAGAGATGCTACTTTGCAACAATTTTTCAACCACCAGGCTGTTGTCAAATGTTGGTTTGACAAAAGAGCCAAGTACAAGGCTTTTAGGATATTAGACTTAGTGTTGTTATGGGATAAGGCTAGTGAAAATAAAGGCAGTCACCAGAAATTTGATAAACTCTGGTTAGGTCCTTATCAAATTGCTGAGATCCTAGGCAAAAACGCTTTCAGACTGAGTAGCCTAAATGGAGAACCTGTCCCATTGCCTGTCAATGGGCAGTTTCTTAAGCATTATTTTGAGTCATAAAGCTTGTTAATTTATGTGTTGAATGTAAATAATCTGTTTGTCTCCTGTTTGTGAATAATTTGCATTTTGTGAATACTTTTTGTGTTTCTGCTTGTAAATAATTTGCTCTCTTCTTGTAAATAATTTCCTATTTGTTTGTTTTTCCTTTCCTTTCGGGCTTTCTATTTTGTTTTTTTGCTCTAGGGGTTTATCTGTTACTTTCCATCTTTAAGTAGTGGGTTGTTATTGGAGGCATACTTTGGTCATTAGGAGAGAAATGGTTTAGATATTTTCAGGTTTTCTGATTGAATGATTTTGTCCTCAATTCATTGTTTCATGCTTGTTGTCAATAAAAGTTGTGGAAAGTTTTGAAAATAAGGTCCCAAGTGAGTAACCTTAATCAGCTTCCCTGAATCTGTCACAAATCATTAAAACCATCTCCTCTTGTAATGATATATTTTTCCTAGGATGATAGTGTTGTAAGATTTGAGTGAAAATTTTGATTGACCAAGTGTTGTTATGAGGTTCATGGTAGTTTTCAACCCAGATCAGATGTTTAACATTTGACATATTGAAAAGAAAAAGAGAATTAAATGAAATATCTAAAACTTTAAGAGAAAAAGAAAAGAATTATCAAAAGAAAAAGAGGACTCAATATGAATGGGTGATTCCAGTATCTCTACCGAGGCTATGGACGCCTGACTGGTAGTAGAGAAATGTTGTGAGAAAACTAGAGGTATCTTTGTCAGGGCTATGGATGTTTGACTGGCAGCGGAGCAATGCCCAGGATATCATTGCACAATAGCTAAAGGAAATCAACTCATGTAGCTCAAATCTTACACATTTTTGTCCAAAAGATGAGGAAAACTTCATGAGAGAGTGATGCACAATCAAGAACACACATTGATTTAGGGGGTAGCCATTGATTGACTTACATTTGAGATTCTAGCTCTACCGTGTTTGTTATAATTGACCCAATTGGAGTTGTGATGTTCATGAACTAGGAGTTCTGGGTAGATGAATCTTTCAGATTCATGAAAATGGTTAAATCATTTTCCCAGCCGAGTCGCCATTTGTTATGCCTTGCATAACCACCCCACTTTGATCTCGATCAAATTGGGTCCCCCTTCTCTTTTTGGTTACTTGCTTTCCTCTTTGGAATTCTTTTGTTTTCCTTTTAATTTTGACTTTTGATCTATCTGATTTAATCTTGGTCCTATCTCAACCTAAGTTGCTTCTCTTCTTGCTAGGAATTCACTAAAATAATTGTAAGCAATGGTGAATTTATTATAATATGTCTTATTTGCTACTGAGGACTAATGCAGACCTTCCTTTTTGTAGGGTTAAATCCTACACTTGATGATATTTCTCAGCTGAGGCTCAGTTTGAAGGCATTCCTCAATCCAGTTGATCATAAAAATTAGCTAAGGAAAAGTTGGCAAGACCCTGGCGATGTCACAACGATCAGAAATAATATGCAAGCATTTATCGCCAAGAAATCATTCATCGTCTTGGCGACTAAGAGTTTCCTATTGGCGTAAGTTGGTCTTCGGGGGACTTTCTTAGCAAAATCTCCATGTCTTGCCGACCGCTGTCAAAAGGATTCATATATCGGCATAAGGTTTTCTCCCCACCAAGAGGTCTCGGCGAAAGTTTCATGTCTCACCAACCGTCAACAAAGCAAACACACTTCAGCAAGGCTCAACTACATCGGGGTAACGTCTCACCGAGCGGCTCCAGTCACACCGATATAGCGCAGGTGATTCTATCAGTATGTCTTTGGGGAGAGAATCATAAGGTCTTGCCAATAGAGAGGGGTCCCATCAAAGGTCTAAGGTCAGCGATAATTTTTCCTTCGGCAGGAGATCTTGCAGATTGGCATGGGTCTGGCCAAAGGGAATTGCATTCGGTGAAGGATAAAACCTTCGGCATAATGTCTGGCCGAAGAGTTGGGGTCACAGCGACAAAAATGACATCGGCAAAATGGAGTGGCTTCGGCCAAAGGTCCCACCGATGTGAGATTGTCTCACCGAAAGGACACAATGATCTCGTTGAAAGATCTAAGGTTTGGCAAGATGTCTCATTGACTAAACAACCTCTCCCCGAACTCAAATGAACACTCTGTGAAGGATAAGACCTCGGTGTAAGGTCTTAGCAAAGTTTGAAGGTCATGTCGAAAGGAAAGAACTCAGGGAGACTCCAGAAGAATAAAGGGAATTTGGAAAAACATCTGCGTGACTCCAGACTATCTCAGCGAAAGCAAAAGGGGATTCGGTGTGATCTCATGCCGAGGAGACCAAGTCTCACTGAAAAGAAAAGGAGCTTGAGGAGAAAAGAGGGGCTAGGGAGACTTCAAATGAATGAGGTGTTTTCGCGGTGACTTCTTGCCGACCCAGCAGGCTCTTGCCGAAAGGAAGATGAGCTTGAAGTGAATTCGTTAGGAGTTCTCGCCGAAAGGTGGGTGTTTCACTGAAATAGAAAGAGCTCAGGGAGACTTTGAACAAAGGAACGGGCTCAGTAAGATGTCTTTCCGATTCGATAATGTCTCCCCAACACAAGGTGGATATCACCAGGACTTCCCGCTGAGGATCATGTTTTCGCCATAAGGTCTTGGCGAAGGAAGGGAGTCTTGTCGATAACAAGGGAAGGCTCGGTAAGAAAAGAGAAAATCAGGGTAAGGTCTCCCTGAAACATTACAGTCTCCCTGACATCTGGGATGAGCCTGCTCAGTGAGTCTAGCTTCATCGTGACTCTTGTTGATAGAATAGGTTCGGGGAGAAAATAAGAGGGCTCGCTGAAAGATTTTCATCCTCGCCGGTAGGTCTCAGCGAAATGAAGGAGTCTTGCCGATTGGTTTTGTGAGCTCAATACGACTTCTTCAGCTTGCTGAAACGTCTTGCCGACTGTTTTGTGTCATGCCGATAATTGCATAATGGTGAAGTTGCATTGGGGAGACACCGATGGTGTCTCATTGACATGCGATGTTGATTGGACCACCTTTGACCGCCTGAGGAGCTCGCTTGGCATATGCCCGACCAATCAAAAGGAGCCAAAAGAGTGACTCATCAGTCCCTTTCATCAATTGACTGCCCCTATGATGAAGAACAACATAATGCAACTGAAATGAATTTCTTCTGAGATCCAAAGGCAATGGATCAACTCAGGTGAAAGGTTTAAATCTATAGGAAGGCCCGATGGCATTTCCAGAAGAATGGTCAAACGTACAGAGAAGTCCAAAACCGAAGAAGGCCAAAGGAAAGAAGAAACTGTGACTCATAGGGACAGTTGTAATGACCAATGGCAAGGAGGTAGATCAATATTAATGGAGATATTTTGAGCATTCAAGGCAACCCCAACAAAATTCGAAGATGGACACGCAGATAGGAGAGTAAAGGCTTCAGCTGCAAAAGATCTAAGGTCGTCCCCGAAACAACTTTTCAGCATGGACATCAGGGCTTCACATTGAATGCAGTTTTGACTTTCCTCAGAAAGATCTGAGGGCTAACTCTCCCATAGTCTGCAGATATTTTGTAAACCCTAGTGTAGGGGACAACACATTCCTGTTAGTACATTCTGTATATAAGGCATTTTTGCCTCTTTGTAAAGTTTAGCACTTCTAGATTAGAACTTCTAAGGTTAGAGAACTTTTAGAATGAGAACTATTTAGAGTTAGAACTGTTAGGAGTTAGTCAGTTACCAGAAGGAGATAGAGTTGCATCTTGATTCTTAGTAATGAGATCTTCTCTTATCTCCTTGTTTAGCAATTAGATTTCAATACAGACTGTAATGTATTTTCTAAGTTCTCTGAGTGTAGTTGGAAACTATCTGGAGCCTTAGATTCTCTGTACACTTGTGATTGTGCCAGCTTTGTAAATATTGCTTATCTATTTTACTAATAGTAGAGGCAATCAGAGTTTAATCTCCTTCATGTTGTGTTCCAGAATGATATTTGTCTTAAATTGATCATTTTTATTTGTGAAGTTCTCAAGGAATGAAATATTATTTTGTGTTTTATTTAAATGGTAATTAAAATCTGTTATGCCAATTATCACTATGAATGAAAGAGGTTGTGTGTCAATCATAAGTTTACTTTGTTCTGTAGTTTTGGTTTACAAATTCCTTGAAGTTAACAAGTCTGGTTAAGGTTGGATGAACTATTGTTCTTTTTTGTTTCAAAACTATGACTTATCTTTTTATATTTCTTTAAAAACTCCTGTTAGAGTAGGTTTTATTTCATGCTTGATCTTAGAACAATCCAGAAGCTCAACACCAGCAAGCCCCTTGAATATTACTATCTCATTGACCACTGAGTAACATCAGCACAGTTGAGAACCAACTACAAAGACCTTGGGAGCTAAGGCATCCATGTGTTTCCTTTCTCTTTCAGGAGAATCATAGTAGCAATATTCTACTTGCATTGTTGTGGTGCCAAAATTGCCATCAACAGCTCCTTGGGTACTTACTAAAGAGTTCATAGAGAAACACCAAATTGACTATGTGGCACATGATGCTCTTTCATATGTTGAGTGGAGCTGGAAATGATGTTTATGAATTTGTCAAATCAATAGGAATATTCAAGGAAACAAAGTGAACAGATGGAATCTCCACATACGATGTCATAATGTGAATACTCAAAGACTCTAATTAATATGTTATGCATAATCTTTCTCATGGATACTTAAGGAAGGACCTTGGAGTAAGCTATGCTAAGGAAGAAATCCATTTCGGGGATTCTTTCATTGATATCCATACCTTGATTCAAGGCTTCCATTTTGGAAGTAGGTAGTGTTATGGTGGAAGAGGTGGCATAATTTGGCACTATACCTCCAAATACACCGACATGTGTAGAAATCTTGAGGTAAGTTACTGTCATGGTTTCAATTATTTTATTTCTAGCTTCTGGGATTTATACACTACTAGACCAATTTGTGCTATGTTTTATCTTATTATAAAATAATTCTATTTTTATCTATTTAATAGACATTTTGGATCCATGGTTTCTTACATATATATGTGCATTTCTTATAAATCCAACATAACCAACAAAAAATATAGAGTTCTCTTTCTAGACTGTTGAAAGCACAGAGCTCACGATTTAGAAATATAAATGAAAATACATAATCTTTTCGAGTAGTAATTAGTTTCACTAGTCCTTGAATAATTAATCAAAAAGAGAAAACTTGCAACATTTCCCTCGTAATGTTCTAAAATAAGTTTACGAAATAAGATGATATAACTATGGTTGTAATATTGGTAAATGGTAAATACCAAGTGCTCTTGAAAACCCCCCAAAAAAGGTGGGGGGGCTAGATTCCATTCACCCCTGTGAAATCAAGAAATATAAAAAGGAAGAAAAAAGTAAAACTTTAGACAAGAAACAACAATGCATAGTGTTTCTTATGATGGTAGTAGTGTATATTATGTAGAGCAACCTTCACGAAGGAAATACCCAACAACTTAAGGCATTAAATAAAATAAAAATTTACAGCTTTTGGTAAATTGGGCATTACATTTGGTATCAGAGCCAAGTTTCCACACTGAGAACTTTGGGAAAACATATTGGTCCTAATAGGTTAGTGTTATGTGTTATGTCAATCACTACAAGAAGTTTAGGAAGTGAAAAGTCTTGAATAAATAATGTAGATAATGTTGTTTAATGCATTTAATATAAAACCTTAAGGAGTATAAGATTCATTAAATGAACAATTTGTTTTGGGGTTAACCTATGATGATTGTTATCTTTGATGAGAGATTTAGCCATGTATTGTGAAGAAATTAATGAGTTTGAATGTTTGGACAAATTTTCGTTGTGTTCAGTATTGGGTAGCCTTGTTGAGAAGGTGCCTTATCAAGCTAGTGTATGCCACTGAGTAGGCTAGAACAATTTTTTGTTTAAATGTGTAAGGAAATGGATTTTGTTGCTTTAAAATGGTGAAATTTTGAAAACAAAGTTATTTTGTATTCTCCATGGATGTTCAAATACCTTGTAATAGTGCTTATGATTGAATATTGTGGCAAATGTTGTGGAAAAATCCAGTTGTACGAGTAGGTGTATGTTGTGCACATTTGATTTGTATAGAATGGAGTGATAAAACTCTTGATAGTTATGTGATTTGTATGTGGAAACCAACAAATGTGTTTTGCTTCCAAGTATGAGATACCAGGTGTCCTACTTGGGATAAGGGTGAGGAGACATTAGGGATGAACTCAATATATATACCCTTCATAATGATGTTTTGTATAAGTTAACTAGTTGGGAAATGATGTAAACAAGAAATGTGTAGATGTGTACCTTCTAAATGGAATGTGATGTATTCTCTTATGTGAGTCATGTATATATGTTAAATGTGTACCCCTAGCATATGGATCCCCTTCGAGATTGAGATGCCCGCTAGCATAAACTAGGGGTTGAGGGACACCTGCCTATCCATTGGAAAATTACAAGCTCGGGGTGTTGGACCCTAATTCTGATAAAAGGATCTATGTCGAGAGGTAATTTTTTATGGTGTTGACTATGATCTACCCCCCCACATATGAGAGCCACGTTTGTTGGTTCATAGTGAAAACATAACCCTAGAGGATTGAGGATGGACCTAAGTGTGCCCTTGTTCTACAATAGATCTATCATGGATGATTTAGTTATTATATGATTGTCCTGGGTTGTGTGCAACATGTGACATGGTGACTATTATATCAGCGTCTTTGGTTGTGTGAGATATATTGATATTATATTATGCTTTATTCATGAGCTCTATGTGGTGTGAGACCACCTTATCCCCCCCCTTAGGTGACTCGATTGAAGTCATGAAGTGACCATATTGTGAAAATTTGTGTGATTGTGGGTTAAAATTTATTATTATTAATATGATTTTACTTGATTGATAAAGCCAAACATTTTGAAATTATTTAAGTTATTGACTAAATGCATTGTGAAATTGTCCTTCTTTCCTCTTGAGGACTAATTATTGAGACTTTTTGCATCTAATTTTGAAATTTTGTTTGGTGTCCATCATTGAGAATTTTATCTTCATTTGTGGGTAAAAGCAAGAATTTGAGTGTACATGAAGAGGGGAAATTTTAGGCAAAACAAAAAGTTTCGAAGGAAACGCATACGCATTATCTAAAAAATGCATGTGTTACAGATCGGGTACTCGAGCCGGAATCTGAACGCGTATGCGGTCAGCTACGAGTATGCGAACCAGAAACACGTACATGTTATGAAACGCATACGCATTTCAAAATGTGTACACATTTTGCAAAAATACTTATTTTTTTAAAATAAACGGGTCAATGGGTAACACGTATGCGTTATGAAACGTGTACGCGTTTCATTTGAATAACACGTACGCATTTCTGTAACGCGTACACGTTATTTAAAAATTGAATTTCCACACTAAAAACACGTACATGTTTTGCGAAAGTATTTATTTTTTTAAAATAAATGGGTCAATGGATAATGTGTATGTGTTATGAAACACGTATGCATTATGAAACACATACGCGTTTCATTTGAATAACACATATGTGTTTCTGTAACACATATGTGTTATTTAAAAAATTAAATTTCCACACCACATCCAGCCTTGGTTTTAGGCTTGGGAAAGGCTTGGCAATCTGAGCCTTAGCCTTTGACCTACAACTAAAAAATTAAGGTAGATTGAAGAAGAATGTCCTTGACTTTGACAACATTGTTGATGGACTTTTTTTTCTGAATGAATCTATAAAATTAAAACCCATTAGAGAACACAATGTCTACTTTCTAAATATATAAGTTTTGTTAAGATTGGATTATGTTTTCTATTTTTTAATTAATTTCTAAGAAAACTAGTCCTTAAACTTGAAATATCAAGTTTTTTTGGTTTTTTAATAACTTTTTATTGGTTAAGTTTCTTGTAAAAAAAATTATATGGCATCAAACTTCAGACAATTCTCTACACAATGAAAAAAAAAAGAGTTAAAAAATGTTTTGTTTAGGTCCAATTATGTTGTTCATACATGTTGATTTTAAAAAACATCAATTAAGGCCTTTAAAAATTTAATAAAAAAAAATATTCAACAAAAAATTACAAAAAAAAATCCACATCAAACTTCATGTTGTTAGCTCTCTTTTCCCAAAAGGAATTAGCAAAATAATTTTATTTTGGTCAAAAAGTGTTGTCTGTACACTTGCTTGGTATGGTAAAAAATAGGGACTTTTAAAAAGTGGTTTTTATAGATCCCTATCAAAATTTAATTTATATAATCTAGGTGTTTTAATAATTTACATATTTGGAAACTAGATTCAAAATGATAGATTTCATACTACTGACTTTTCTTAAGATTCATTGTGTAAGTGCCGCAAATTTTCAGTCCAAGTGTGACAAATTCTAAAAAACAACAAAAACATTTCCACTTTTTGAGCTTTTTGTGTACCCAACTTCTTGCATCAGCCCTTGTAAATTTTGAATTGTTGCTTTATTTGAAACTTGAAATTTCTTTTTTTGAGGCCTTATCAAATTTATGTTGTTGCTGGCATATGTGTAGTAATGTGGAATATGTTAGATTATCGTACTCATGAGGGGTCACTGACAACTTGTATGGGGGGAGTAAATGGCCTAGGGATTTATTGTGAAGGGGTAAATGAGACTGGTATGGGATGGTTACTATCCATTTCCCCTTGTTCTATAAGATATTTCTATGCAGAGGTTCCTCTAGGAGGACCTAATGGTAATTATTTATGTGATATAGATTCTCAGAGGAGAATTTTGGGCACCAAGAATCCTCATCCCTTTTGTGTGAGCCTTCTATTGTGAGTCAAGTGAGTAAATTTTGTGGTCCTTTGTGCATTGGTTATGTTGATTTGGTTGTACAAATGAGAAGACAAGAGTAAGAGAATAAAATATAAAGAGGAAGATTAAATGATTACTTAAGCATTATGTATATGATATGTGATATCAAGAGGTGACATGAATTCTTGTTAAGGATAAAGTATATTTGAGGCACTTATGACAACTAGTGGTGTTTGATTAATTAATGATTTGTCAGTAATAACATAATTATTATGTAATGGAAGCTATCTTGGGCATGTGATGTAAGTATTTGTAAGAATATTTGGGTCCTAACTGTTGAAAATGAAGGTAATATTATAGCTTAAAACTTGTAAAACTATGAGACTGTAGATCTAATTAAGTGTTCTTTGTCACAATTCTTTGTGTATGATTAATCTATTTCGATCACTTTTACCAATTGTAGAAAGAGACAAAATATTGTAGAAGAATGAGACAAGGAGATAGAAGTAACACAACATATACGTGGAGAAACCCTTTTAGGAAAAAACTCCACCATAATCAATAGTACTTTTATTATTTAACCTTAGAACAAGATTACAATAATACTATATCCATCCTTGATTGATATGCTTCCTTTCCTTCAACAATCCTTCACAACCTATAATAAACTCTCATGGAACTATCATACACTTGTTGCAATTAATAGAAAATAATATGAGCATGAAAACTCATAAGAGTTGTTCAATACAAGAGCATAAAGCTCCTCACAAAAATCTATGCCTAGATTGGGAAAGTAGAGTTCCACAATGTAATCTGAAGTCAAACCAAAGTCTTCCTCAGTTTAGGCACCCCAAACTGAACACTTAATTGAACTTTGGTCAAGAAGATATCATGAAAACTTCACCTCAAAGCTGGCACCCAAGAATGGGCCCACTTGACTAAGTCTTGTAAATATCTTCTCATGCAAAAGGTGTTAACTAAAAGATGCCAAATTGGGTGCCCAAGGTGGACCCAAGTCAATCTTAGTTAACTGAAACATATCTCTCCACCAATTCATGCAAAAATTATGCATGATTGATCATCCCCACTTAACTGAAAGTATCCACCTATTATCTATCATGCAATTGAAGTCAATAGTCATGCAACTCAAGTCAACTCAAGTCAACTAGCATTCAACTCAAAACTACATGCAACTGAAGATAACTGAACCATAACTGAACTAAACTGAACTGAACTGAACTAAATTGAACTGATATTGAACTGATAGTGCCACTCCACTCATGTAAATATCAATCCCTAATTTATAGGATCAAAACATGCATTGTTGAAGTGTTGTCAATCCTCCAAACAGTTAACTGAATCAAGGTGGGTTCCACCTGAACCATGTGGGCACCCCATGTGCTCCTATCTTATAGGAGTTCTTCTTGGACATCCCCACATGCTCCTATCATTTAGGAATAATCACAAATTTCAATTTACATGTTCATTTCATTCGAATTTAATCTCTTTCCAATCCTAGTGTTGGGGAACACTTTCCAAGGACTTAGGAGATACATGAAATATTTTTAGGATTGCAATTAAATGGCATCCTATTCCCAACACTAATGACCTTGTCCTTAGTGTGGTGTGTAAGAAAATATATCCTTGATCTAATGTTACTTATGTTTGGAGGAAATGCTTTTAGTGGAAACTTATATAATTGTGCCATACTAGTTGGTCATGTTTGTAAATACACTACTTACTAATGAATGATTCAACTCTGTCATCTTTTAGAGTAACTCTAGGGTGGGTGCTCTACCCCCTTGTCAACTTCCAGGAGGAATTTTAGTCCTAGGGGGGAGGATGTGAGGCCCCACCTAGAGATGTGCATGATCAAAGTGTTAGAATTATCTTGAAAATCTAAACTTTAACCAAGAACATATTTTCCTTGTAGTTGTAACTTATCAAGCACCTAGAGATGAACATAATAAGAATCACTAAAAATTGACCTCAAAATTTAAAGGAGTTTAGTGTACTTGATAGGAAAAGGGTTGCACCAGAGGTTATCCAAGAAAGAGGGTGATACAAAATTATACATAGTGTGATGAGAAAATGGGGGTGAGAATGGGTATGTTTTATTGGTAGTCAAATTAACTAATAAATCATACTCTTATTGGGTTCTAACTAAGAAGAAAAGAGGGATAGAGCCATTATCATTATGGGTTAAATATTGTTCGACAATAATGTTATTATGTTAAAACTTAAATTATAGATAAAAGTAACAATACTTTAGTTTTGATGTTTAGGTGCAAGTTAATGGCTAACATTATTAATGTTTACAGTTAATTATGGGTTAATGAGAATATTGAAAATTAGAGATCCAATTATTGAGAAAATAATGTTAATATTATTGTTACTTTTAAGTTTAAAATATGATAATAGTATTAAAGTATAATCATGCCAATTGAGCATATCATCGTTAAGTTTTCTAGGTTATTAGAGAATAACATTAATAAAATGTGGTGGATTAAAAATAAAATAAAATAATGATGTTATCAATTGTAAATAATAATTTTTCTACTTAAATTGGATAATGCCACTACTAATTTGTTGATTGAGAATTAATAGTAAAACTAATATTGGATCAAGAAGGAATAACACTTAGGTGCTGGAAAGAAGTTGAGTCCACTTTTTGGCCATTTAGTGGAATTGTTTTCCCTGATTTTCAGAATTTGACACATTTGACCTTAAAATTTGAAGCACTTAGAGATGAAATCTTGGAAAAAGTCAATAATCATAAAATGTAGTACCCAGAGTCTAGTTTCCAAATATGTAATTTATTTCAATACCTAGATGATACAAATTGATTTTCAATAGGCGTTTCTAAAAACCATTGTTTAAAAGTCACTTTTTTTTTTTACCATACCATGCACATGTACGTCATCCATATTTTGACCTAAATAATCATATTTTTCTAAATCCCTTTGGGAAAAGATTTGTAACTCATTGAAGCATGCTTTTCATATTTTTTTGTAATTTTTTATTGAATATTTTTTTTTTGTTAATTTTTTATTGGCCATATTTGGTGTTTTGAAAAATCATAATGTACGTCACGCATAAGATGACCTAAACTTATCATTTTTTTTATTTTTATTTTTAAATTGAAAATAATTTTCTGAAGTACACTTTTGTACAATTTTATTTTTCAAAAAATAATTTTAATAAAATTTATTAAAAAACTAAAAAACCTTGATAATTCAAGTTTATGGACCTATTTCATAAGAAATTAATTTAAAAATAGAAAAAATAATCCAATTGTAAAAAAAATTATATATTTAGAATCTACATTGTCTCATCTATAATGGGTTTTTAATTTCATCAATTTTTTTAAAAAAAAAGTCTTTAGACATATTCCCAAAGTCACTATTTGCTTGTGACATTGCTAGGACCTTCAACTTGTAGGTCAAACTAGGTCCAAAGCTTAGGCTTGGGTCCCCAAGCCTTTACCTGAACCGAAAAACAAAGCAAAAACCCAACCAAAAATTAAAATTTTAAAAAACGGGATCCTTGTTTGATAATTTTTTATTTTTTTTATGAATTTAAGAAACATGATCCTTTTTTAAAAAAGTGAGATCCTATTTTATCCCATTTTTGGCTTGGGGTCCCAAACCTAAACGAGATCCCATTTATTAAAAAATGGGATCCCGTTTTTTGTAAGTTGATTTCATTTTTTTTCCTAAGGCAAAAACTTTTACATTTCATGGACTCGTCTTTGTGCTTTTATCCTCTCATATTTTTAAATTAAGAGTATTAGAATTAAATTCAAAAGTGATAATGAAATTAATAGCTTCACAATAAAATAAAATAAATAGGGAAATCATATTGGTTTTGCAATTGATTGTTACTTATTAGAAAAAATGTGTTATATATTAATAATAGAAAGAAGTATTATGTAAAATCTTGTCACTATTAAACAAGTGGAGAATTGAAATTTTCTTATATGAATTTGAATCCAACCAAATTCTTGAGCATATGGGAGTGGTGGCAGAAAAATGGAGTTAGTTTCTACATCTTCTAGCCATCCAAAATATTGTTTCTCAATCTAATCTGCTATCACCTTATGTCCTCTCCTGTAGAAATTAGGTGGTGAAATTTATGGATTACGACTAAACTTTTAATAAGGACTTTATTCCTAATTGACCTCCCACTATTACCATCTAACACAGGTACTATATCTTCCACCTTCACGTAAGGAGAAATGGGGAGCCTACAGGTAAGATATAACGGTTCCTAGAGAAGAAGATGTCGTATAATAGGGCTGGAGCATAAGATGCCATGGTGTATAGGCTTCACAAGATTCATCCTATTGAGGCCTCTATAGAGGGAGAGGAGGTAACATGTGATGATAATTTAGAGGTGCTAGTGAGGTACGAGCTTGCACCTAATCTTGAAAACTCCCAATGGACTAAGATAGTATGTGTCTATGTTGATGAAATTTATGATCTCTTTCATTTTGGGCATGCACCATCTCTGGAGTAGGAAAAGAAGCTATTTCCCAATACATACCTCCTTGTGGGTTGCTACAATGATTAAGTTACTCATAGGTAGAAAGGAAAAGTAGTCATGACTAAATTAGAATGCTATGAGTCCCTACACCATATAGATGGGTCGATGAAGTTATCCGTGATGCTCCATGGGTACTGTAGACACGTGAAATTAGCATTATGTACTTAGTTCATATTCATCCGCTCATTAAATTAATCAAGCTCATCAAATCCATTCACCAAGTAAATCATGATATTTAATTCATTCCTAAGGTTATTCATTTAAATTAAATAAATCAAAGTCTCACATCAACCTTTTAATTAAATAAACCAAACTTTATTTAATTAAGTCTCAAAAGTCATATTTCTCCCTTTTTGATTTAAATAAATCAAAATATTTAAGTCAAAAGGGTCAAAATCACCTAAACATCACTAAGTTAATCTAATCCTAATTAACCTAACCTAACCACCCATCACATCCTCTAGCTTTTCCCACTTGCACCAATAAATCATTTTAATTCATTTATAAATTCCTTATTTTCTTTCAACTTGGCATAAAAATGGAATATTCCCTCAAGTTTGAATATGAAGACAAGTTGACTTGTCCCTTCCAACATTGCATTAACTTCTCATTTTCATGTCCTCCTCTCAACATTTAATTCTCAAATTCAAATTTGAATCTCCCCCTCTTGGGCATATTGGCCAAAACTTGCACATTCCTCAACCTATGACAAGTTGACAAGTGGCATCATCTCATTGGTCCAATCTTTATCCCACATTGCTCTATTTTGAGCTCTCTTCCAATTTAAAAATATATAAATAGAGGGCTTAATCTTCATCAAATCATCTACACTTTCATGCAAAGTTACTCTCTTAAATTGAGAACTAATTTTGCTCTTCACCATTGCATTTCATCATTTGAGTTTTAACAAGGATTGGGATAGGGTCATTGGCACATTTGACACCAATCCAATATGGAATAGGTACATGTTATGCTTTTGCAATGTCTATTTGATCTCTTTTGTTATTTGTTGCATTTTCTTAAGCATTTACATGTTATTTCATAGAAGCATTTTGATAAATTTTGCACACAAATAACCCATGATGTTTGAGGTTTTATAGTTTTGCAGATTTTATGGTGCTTCAGGTACTTACTAAAGAGTTCATAGACAAACACTATATTGACTATGTGACACATGATGCTCTTTCATATGTTGATACTAGTGGAGATGGAAAGGATGTTTATGAATTTTTCAAAATTCAAGGAAACAAATCAAATAGATGGAATCTCCACATATGATGTCATAATGTGAATACTCAAAGATTGTAATGAATATGTTATACGTAATCTTACTCGTGGATACTCAAGTAAGGACCTTGGAGTAAGCTATGTTAAGGAAGAAATCCCTTTTTGGGATTCTTGCATTGATCTCCATACCTTGATTCAAGGCTTCCATTTCAGCAGCAAGTAGAGTGATGTTGGAAGAGGTGGTAGAATCTGGCGCTATAACTCCAAATACACCGATGTGTGCAAAAATATTGAGGTAAGTTATTGCCATGGTTTCAATTATTTTCTTTCTAGCTTCTGGGATTTATACACTACTAGAACAATTTGTGCTAAGTTTTATCTTATTATAAAACAATTCTATTTTATCTATTTAATGGAAATTTTGGATCCATAGTTTCTTGTATATATGTGCATTTCTTATAAAGCCAACATAACCAACAAAAATTCTAGAGTTATCTTTTTGGACTATTCAAAGCACAGAGCTCACGGTTTACAAATATAAATCAAAACACCTAATCTTTCCAAGTAGTAATTAGTTTCATCAATCCTTGAATAATTAGTCAAAAAGAGACAACTTGCAGGATTTCCATGGTAGTGTTCTAAAATAAGTTGAGGAAATAAAACAATATAAGTATGGTTGTAATATTGGTAAATGGTAAAATACCTAGTGCTCTTGAAAACCCCCAAAAAGGGGGTGATGGACTCCATTCACCCCTGTGAAATAAAAAAATATAAAAAAGAAGAAAAATGTAAAAAATTAGACAAGAAACAACAATGCAAAGTGTTTCTTATGATGGAAATAGTGTATATTATGCAGAGCAACCTTCATGAAGGAAACACCTAGCAGCTTAAGGCATGAAATAAAATAAAAATTTAGGGCTTTTGGTAAATTTGGGCTTTACATGTTCATAAAACATATCATCAATTATAATGCGCAAACTCATATCTCATTGTTGACTTATTCGTGCGTTAGTTTAATGCAGACCCTTTCTTAGTCTATTGGTTGGTCAAGGATGTATACTCTTGGTTAGGTATTGGTTTAAGCTTAAGTGACTTTCATGCTATACTCTAATGTGTTTGAGCACTTTACATCTAAGCCATATGCTATGTTATTATCTTAGCATTCAATATACCTTCCTCACCACCCCATTCACCAAACTGTCTTTCTATTATGTGTGGCACATGTATTTTACATATTCAAACTTATGCGTGGCACAGGTTTAAGTCACTATTTTAAAATCTCATACTATTTGAACCACAAATTTTTGTATAGGATGCTCTCTTACACTTCTAGGTTTTACAGGTAAAAGGAGAAAGGTATCCCACAAAAAATTTGGGGTTCACTCAAGACTAATGCTAATATGATTGAAATATGCCTAAATGAAATGTCCTAAATGTAAAGAATTGATAAAAGAGGTAGATTATTAATGGAAAACTAAGGAAATGTAGATTGTCTGAAAACATATTGTGATATGCAAAAAGATATATTGAATGCAATATAAAGCAAGATAAAGAAGCTAAATAGAAAGATTTCACCTGGAAACTGATGAAGGACAAAATGAAGACTATAAATTTCTTTGAAATTATGGAAAATCTAATTTTTTGGCCAACTGGGACACTTACTCCAAGCTAGGCGACTTAGTCCCAGATTTGGAAAACTACTTTGGAGCCTATTTTAGCCAAATGGGTATCCAGATCTACAAAAAAATCTAAAAAATAAGTATAGTGGGACTAAGTCACCACTGATGGTGACTTAGTCCACTTTGGCTTTTCTGAAAATCTAAAAGTGGAGTTCAAAGCTCTCGATTTGCTATTTTTGTTCCTCCTGGTATCCGGTTCTGAAATTGCCAAATTCGGGCTTGAAAGTGACTTTTTGTGGATATTTTAACCTTTTCGAAAGGGAAATGACTCCAACAAGTTTGAAACCTATTCTTCAATCATGTCCAATCCATCCAAGCACCTAAATCTGCAATCACACAAAGGAAGAGAGATAAAATATTGATTGTTAGGGATTGGGGGTTTTCCTTGGTCAAACTCTGTTTAGGTAATTAAACCAAAATGATGAAATAAGATAATGAAACCTGAAACATGAAACATGAAACAATACAATTAGAAACTTTCCACGATGATAGATCTTGAGTTGTTGCAACAATGGATGAAGAATCATGCTCTTGAATGCCTTAGAAAGCTACCTTGTGGACT
Organism: Sequoia sempervirens; assembly: GCA_007258455.2. NCBI lineage: Eukaryota > Viridiplantae > Streptophyta > Pinopsida > Cupressales > Cupressaceae > Sequoia > Sequoia sempervirens. Next base: position 144,501 of record VDFB02281324.1, read on the forward strand.
TAGAATGCTAAAACCCTAGCTTGCTTGACTTGAAAACATGGATGAATGATGAATGATGGATGAATGATGAATTAATTATGAATTAGGGTTTAAAGGTCTCCTTTTATAGAGGAGATTTAAGTGAATGGCTAGAATAAGGATCATGATCAAGGGCCAAGATTAAATTAGAAAATAATTTAATCAAGAGTGGAGGTTAATTAAGAGAAGAAAGACATGGATAGATAAAGACTTGAGGTGGAAGATAAGATTGGCACAAAAAAAGAGGTTGTTGGAGAAAATTAATGTGTAAAATTAACATTTAATTTAGGTAGCCAACATAGGAGGAAATAAATAAAATAAAATATTAAATTTATTTATTTGAAAAGAAAAGTGAAAGGCAAATAATGAGATAATTAAATAATTAAAATAATTATTTAATTATAGAGAAAAGAACAGGTGTTAGAAAGCATTAAAACAATTATTTAATGGAGAGGAAGAAGGATAATTAAATGATTGGGGAAATAAAAAAAGGATAAATAATTAAATAAATATAACATTTATTTAATTATAGAGAGAAAAGACTAATGAATAATTCAATAATTGAAATAATTATTTAATTATAGAAGAAGAGTGAAAAAATAAATTTTGAATTAAAATAATATGTAACTGAAAGGTGGGAAGGGGGGGAAGAAAGGACCATTAGACTTAGATGCTTAATAAAAGTCTAGAAAAGTGTGAAAGTCTTTTACAACACTTTGTACAACACCAAGTTACAAGACGTCAATAAATGCATTTTATTTAGTTTGCAAGGGTCGAAGACCTAATGTGAATGTGTTGACCACATTACAACATTAAATCAAGGAAAAACTGGGCCAACATCTAAATGAAAGACCCAAATGAGTGTGAAAATGTCCAAAGATACATTTTTTTTTACAAACTATTCTTTATATTTCCCATGGTATACATGCATATGTATTCCTTTATATCGACATAATATATAATATAATATATAGTATATATATAACTCCTCAAATATATATGTATATATATATCCATCAAAATAGCCATATTCAATCACATATTAATATACGTGTATATGTATCTATTATCATACATGTTTATACGTATGTAAACGTCATCGATACATACATATATTCATATACTTTAGTAAATACATATATCCATATATATCATGTTTACTCTCTTTAAGACAAATACATTCATATTCTCATTGACAAGCATTTGTACATTGAGTGTATATATATATATATATACCCATATATATGTACACATTACATACAAATTGACATAAAGCTCAAAGACTCAAAGATTCAATCATGATAACTTGATCACACAATCAAAGAAATCAAAGAAATTTGTGCAAGCATTTCAACCTATCCTTCAAAGGTTACATACTTGGTTCAAACCAACCTGATTCATCTAGACCAACCAATTCCAATAAGCCAAGACTAGGACGAAGGGTTCACATACCGAATCTCATCCATGGCTCAACTCTTCTAAACCAAGTCTAGGTCGTGAGTGTGTGTAAGCTCAGTAAGATTTCATTAAGGGTTATCTAACCAATCACTTCTCCTGAGTGATACTTCCCCTCCCTTTCGGAGGATTGAATCTATCCATGCAGCCAGCTTAGTACAACACCAATGTAGTTAGATGTTCATAGTAAATCCATTTGCATCATAACACATTTGTATCAAAAAAAGCATAATTATGTTTCTATTGGAATTCATAGCATTCCACTAGTTCAAAACATAATTTTTCATTGTACTTCATCAATATAACATAATTACTCTTTCAAAGTAATAATATCTTTTAATACCTATTTCAATATTTCATTCATTTAACAAACATATCAAAATAATGATTGCATTCATCATCCTATTTACCCGTGAAGGTAAAAGTAACTTAGTAACAATAAGATGGGGTGTAACACACTTCTACCCTTGTGAATCATCGTCCCAGATGATTTTAGAGTACTAAACATATATAATACTGTAAATTTAAGTAAAGGTTTTACTTACCAATTTCCAAATCATATAAGGAATAAATACCTGTATAATAATCTTCCCTTTTGTAGCACCACCTCTTGCAATCTCATCCTTCCTAGACCTTGCATTGAGTGACTCTTGCTAACACACATGGAGAACTTGTGTGCTTCACACATATTTTCTCTCTCAAAGAGCTTATGCATTGTAATCTCAATACCTCATATGCACATCTTATGTGCAATAGTAACTATATACCACATGACACCTATGACACTTATGCATTCTAATTTCTCGAAAATCAAATATTGATAGTCAACAAATGAAATTGGAATTAATATAATAAATTATTAACATCAACATATTTGAAAATTTGGAGCCAAAATATGTAGTCTAGGTTCCCGCTTTTTAAGAATCATAAGTGTTGGGGAAAAAATATTAAATGCATAGTTTGATTCCCATGTTTGATTTTCCAATAATATTTATAAAAATGTGTAATTAATGCGTAAATAGGTCCAAGCACATAGGGGGAGAAAAACCTAGTGTGAAATTGTCAAGGGTGATAATTTTTGACTCTACAATGAGCCACTATTAGCACCTTGAAATATGCCTCATTTCTAGTGCATGAAAATCCTCAAATTGGTGATAGAAGCTTGTTTTTAGGCCTTGTGATAGCTAATTGGTCAAAAAAATTTGGCATGAAAATTTCACAATCCAAAGATCTTCTAAATCCAAATGGTGGGAAGTTTTTATTATGTTCAACGAGTGTACATGTTTGATTTTGTGTCCCCCAAATGTGTTTTGAGGAAAAATTTAATGTGTTGTCATTTTTGTGGGTTCATAAGGTCCCATAAAAAGTTTCAATTTTCTTTGTTTTGGTGACAATCCAGTTGCTTGAGTTTGTCTTCACTTGTCTATAGCTCCATTTTCATGGGAATTGAAGAAGTCTTAGGGTCTAATCCAAAACTTTGTTAAATCACCTATTAGAAGGCCTAATTTACAAAGTCTTGAAATTGGCATGCCATGCAAAATATGAGATAGGGAAAGGATCAAAATTAAATATGAATCCTCTTTGCAAAATTTCATGGTTTCCAAATGATATTTGTACTTGTGGTGATGATTCTGTTGTTTGGCTTGTGAAAAAATTAATTGATAGTTTCACTATGTTTTAAATTTGAATTTTTTAGAAAACATTTCTTAACGTTTTAAATATCCAATTAAGGTCGAGATTATAGTTTCAAAATATCAAATTATTTCCTCTATGTTGGGGAAATGAAATTGACATTTTATTTTAATCTTTATAAAATTTAGTTTTAAAATGTAAAAGTTTAAAGCATGGGGTAGTGATTTTTGTCATATTTTATAATGTTCTAAGAGGTTGAGGGGTGGTGCATGAAAATAAACAACTCTTCATGTGCATTTTATGAGTCTATTTCCTATCCATTTGACCAAATAAATGATGCAAGTTGGGAGCTAGTTTTGACTTCTTATCCAAGTGGAAGGATTATGCTTAATCACAAGTTTGAGAAGGGAAATAAAAGAAATATTGTGATAGAATTGAAGCTTGCGATGTACCATAGTAAAAAGAGGCCAACAACTCATTTTGATGACCCACACAGAATCTAAAATTCCCCTCAACTAACAAACTCTCTTGTATTTAGTAAAGGACTTTATGTAAATAGTGAGTGTATTCTATGTAAATTGTCATTAAAGAAATGGTTACCAGTATTACTGGTTGAGAGTAAACTTACAATGCTTTGTCAAGTGAATTAAGTTTGGGGTAGATTAGACTATTCAACAGGTGTAGCATTATCAAGTGGACATCACATAGGGTTGCAAAATGCTTGGTCAAGTGCTTGTTTTTACTACCTATAAGATAAAGAGAATGAGGGAAAAAATGAAGATAAAAGTGTCATGAAATATTATAGATACCAAATCTATTTTCAGTTGTTGAGTACGGGAGCTACATTGTGCTAGTTGTCAGTTAGGTAGAAAATTTAGGTTTTCTCTATTCTTTAAAATTTATCTTCTCTATCATTTTTAGGGTTCTAGGCTAAGGTTTGAAACTTCGAAAAAATTTGTACAAAAGAGGTTTATAAGAGTTTTTAGGTCTTAAATAGGATATAGTATGCAAGTCTACAAATATTTATTTGTAGCAACATTGTTCATTTTGGTTGGAGCATATATGAAAATCATACTTCAATGTGTACTCTTTCTAGTTTGTAATGTATTTTCCTTGTGAGCTAAATAATCAAGTATTATTGAACTCTTCAACACAAATTTCTTGCACTGTGTTATTTTCACTAATAGATCTAGAGCAAGGTAAATCCCTTCATGAGAATAATGAGGATATTACTATCACAAGTGAATAATTGAGAAGATTCATGTTGTTAGGCTTTATGAGGTCACATTATTGTAAGGAAATAATGTTTACTTGATCATTAGATTGTGTTTAGGTGTTGAGATTAGAAATTGTATGACTTTGTGACTCTATAGCCCTAAAATAGACACTGATCTTTCTCTTTGCATACCCCAATCTCATAAACAACTTATAAAATTTAAAATCAAAATCCATTTTTATGTAATTTATTCATAATTATTCTCATCATTCAAACTAGGGTTTTAAGGATAATAGGGAATGTGTTGTCCATGCTTGCAAATATGTCAATCCTTGTGCATTTGTGTGAAGTTTAATGTCTACTTGGAATTGTGAAACAACCTTGTGTAATATTCATACTCAATGTCATTAAAGGGTGGCCCCTGAGGTCTTGTAGAACCTGAAGTGTAGAGGAGGGCAGTTGTGAAGATTTCTACTATTTGTTGGCAAACTACTTGAATCCTTAAGCATATGAAGTGACTACTCTATAGAGGATTTCAAGCAATCAATTGGAAGAACCAACAACTAATTTATCAATTCCTTTATGAATTTGACTAATATTTTCACAAAACATTTTCATTACAATGTTGAGCTTGAGACATCTTTTGTTCAAATCACGCAAAGTAAACAAAAGAAATAAGCTAATTAGGAATTACTTTAAAAAAAATTAAGCTTTAACTACTAGTATAAAATCTAATGAATTTCAACATATATTTAAAGATTGTTTACTAGTATAAAATCTTTGAAAGCAAAATGTATTATATGTCTCATATACTACTATATTAAACTTGAGTATATCTTATGAAAAAATCTTTTAAATTTATCTAAAACATCACTATCCAACATATATATATATATATATAAAATACAAATTCTAAAATAAAACCCTTTCCAAAATTCACTAAATTAAAAAAACTACCACATATAACAAATGTGACATAATTTAGAGGATTTGTCTATGCAGCTTTCAAAACGACCATTTGATTGTATTTATTAATTAATTAAAAATAAAGATACAATGCAATCTTTATTTTTAATTAATTAATAAATACGATCAAATAGCCGTTTTGAGAATGCATAGAGATTGCCCAATCTAGATACCCCCTAGCGTTTTGTCTTCAATATTTTACTCTCATTTCTTCTTTTAAAGAGAGTTTACGGTTCTGAAGTGAAAGGTAACGGCCATATTGGTACAACGCTATACAAGACGAAACGTGGATCCATCTTACGCTGTCCAGAACGGGCAAATTGATATTTGGTAATAGATAAAATTTGTTGGTTGCATTGTGCAACAAGATTCCGCGTATGGCAATGGAATTCTACCAACGGTCAAATGAATGCCGGAGGAGTTGGGCTCTGGATTCCCATTTTTAGTCGTTACACGGCTAGTCAAAATCCGCTCCTTCCTTGCAATGCCTCGGAAGTTGAAAGCACCTTTCGCCCCTTCTATTAATACCTCATTTGGCTACACACGAACCACCCACACAATCTCTCTCTCTCATTGCTCTTCGTTTTATTCATTTCATCTTCAGGTCTGTTTATTGTATTAAGCTCAAGTTGCTTCTGCGATTCTCAGAAGAACAGTAATGGCTGATTTGGAAGAAATTCGGAGAGTATATGACATGGTGGACGAAAACGCAGATGGAATGGTGAGCGTGGATGAACTGTGCGGCTTCATTAGCAAGCTCGGAATGACAATGTCGGAAGAAGATCTGAGAAGTATGCTCAACAACCCTCTTCAAGGGCACCTCCCATATGAGGAATTTGTTCATTTATATCACTCCATCCTCGACAGTCATGATGACAAGGAAGAAGACGAGTCGAAAGATTTGATGGAAGCATTCAGTGTGTTTGATGAGAACAAAGATGGATACATTTCTTCAGAGGAGCTTCACCGTGTGCTGTCCACAATGGGACTCATTCCGCAGGGGCAACACCCGCTGCATTGTGAGAAAATGATATGCACATTTGATTCGGACTGCAATGGAGTTTTAGATTTTAATGAATTCAAAGAGATGATGTCTTCTAAGCTTTCTGAGTGATGAAGGGATATTCGTTCTTGTCTCCCTGTGTATAGTGTGCCACGCAGCTTACTGGGCACGACATTTATATCGTTGCAATATTATTTATTATTTATCTTTTATTGTAAACCACGTCGTTACTGTCTGCGTGGCTAATATAGTTGCCAAATTTTGACGGTCGAGCAATTCTTTGGTGATGGTTATTCTTTCAAGTTGCCCTTCAAATGTTACGAGATGTTTTATTTTAATTTTTTATATTGTCCAAAATTTAAGAGGTGTTTTATTTTAATTTTTAAATATATAAATTAATCATATATGACAGAGTACTTTTATAGAAATTTTGACCGTCTTATTCAAAATTCTTCTTTATATAATATAACTTTTTTCAAATATTAATTATATTAAAATCGTAAATACGACAAAACAATTAATTAAATCGAGAGGCTTTTTCTACATTCGTATAATAGATGAGAATTTTATATTAAATTTCGGATTAATAATAAATCCTCACTGTAAAAATTCAGAAATTTCCGATAAATAAATAAATCCAACTGCGGGATAGACCATGTGGTTAATAAATTGAGAGAAGCACATTTTTTTGACGTGGGGGAGAAGACGTGTTTGGACTATTTCCAATCAGACTATTCGAGATTGCTCGATGTTGTTGTTTTATTTTTTTATTTTAAATTGATTTTAGCATTCAAGGACAATTTTAACATTCAATTAACCTGTCAGTTATGAAATTTGGTATTAGACACATTTTCGCCAATCAGGAATGGGAAATATTGATTGACAGCCACACACTCTCATTGTGTATGGTATTGTTTTTAGGATCTTAAAAATACAAGTTCTGCAAAAGCCATACAAGGTATGCACTTGCACCTCCTTGCATTTTGGGATTACAAGGATTACAGATCTATACATTATCTTCTACAGTGTTTGTGGCTGTGAGAATTTGCACAAACAGTACATTGTAGAAAATGATGCCTTTTTAAGACATTGGGAAGAGAGGGATTTCCATGTCTTAATCATTTTGGATTTAACTGGGTATATGTTGTTTACAAAATGTCTCAGCCATTGTCAAATCATGGTGCTTGAATGCAGCTTTTGCTCCACTCAAAGTTAGGCTGGGCAGAACATTGCAAGACAAACTATTATATGATATTGGGCCCTTGTCACAACCTTGCCATCCTTTTATCTGGTATACTTCTCTCATGTTTGGATTTTTAAAGGGTTGTCTTACAATGTCCAGATGGGATGAAGTGAACAAATTTCTTGCAAAAACAGAGTATTATGCTAGCATTGTATTTTACAATTTACATGGTACGCTACCTTTGAATGTGTCTCCTGCACCAGAGATGATAACAACGTATTAGTATAGTGCAGGGCTATGGTGATGTTTGGCTTAAATGCATTGTATGGGTGGTATCAGATATCAAAGGGTCATTGGGGAGGTGCTTGGGATTTGAGCAATGCCCAGAATTTGATTCAGAATACAGTTGATCATGGTTATAAGATATATGCATGGGAGTTTGGTAAGCTCATTTTAGCCCAATTTTAACAATTTTTTTCCAGCTCTATAAATAGTTATTTTTCTTAACAACATATTATGACAAATAGTATTATCTTTGGCAGATAGGAAATGAGTTAAGTGGATCTGGTATAGGAGCAAGGGTTGATAATTTGTATGCTTTTGATATAATCGAGCTATACAGAATTTTGAGAGAAATCTATAATCATTCTCATGAAAAACCATTGTTGGGGGATTCTTTGATGCATCTTGGTTTCAAGCCATTCTTCAAGATATAGGGCTGAATGTTCTCAATGTTATTACACGACATATATACAATCTTGGAGCGGGTAGATAAGATAGACAAACACCCTTAATATTTTCTTTTGTTCTCACTTGCAAGTTTGGGTATAATAATAATATTTTTGTGCTGGTCAGGTGTGGATAAGAATTTTTAGAGAAGATATTGGATCCATCACACCTTAACAAAGAAGCTATAAAGTTTAGAAGAATGCAAGCCATTGTATGCACATATGGTCCTTGGTCAAGTTCTTGGGTTGGGGAAGCAGGTGGAGCCTTTAACCGTGGATGGCATCTTGTTTCAGATACTTTCATAAATAGTTTTTGGCAAGATATTACTAATCATGTTTTTCTTGCAGTTGGAAATATAAATAAATACCTACATACTCCAAAGAGTTTTGAACTTTACTGTATCCATTAAAAAAATTGGTATCCAAACATATATGTACAATAATCTTGAATTTAAGTAGTCTTCTTTTATCAATCTTTTTGCTCTGCTCTTTTTGGGTTTAATTTTTGTGTTTGTTTTCTTACCTGCTTTGACAATGCTCTTAGGATTTTTCTCCTCCTTGGAGAAGATTATAAATCCTTAATAAGGGAACTTGGAAAATGATTTATGAACTTTGTTATGAACAGGTATTTAGATCAGCTTGGCATGTCTGCCACATTCGATACTAAGGTCTATTGCAGGTAAAGTCTGATAGGCGGTAACTATGCACAACTGAATGTCACTACTTTTGAACCAAATCCTGATTATTATATTTTGTAGATTGTAACTCCAATCTAGTTTATTTGCAATTTTCAAGCATCATTAAAGAACTTTGATCAGATTTGAAAATTATTAAAACTATCATCTTGACAAAAACATAACAAAAGCTTCAAGCTATTTCAATTTTTTTTCTTGTTTATAATCCAGTGCTCTTCTTTGGCATCAGTTGATGGGAAGAATTGTCCTTTCCACTAATTTTATAGGACCAACATATTTGCGTTCATATGTGCATTGTGCCGAGAGTGATGTAAGTATGATATAAAATTAATTTTTTAGGTTTGCCTTACAACAGGAATGCATGACCTTTTCTTTTCCCTTTTGGATATCCTTGCAATTCTATGACCTATATTTTGTTTAAATACTAGTTTAATTCCCTCTAGTGTGAAGGAAAAAAGTAAAAGTTTCAAGACTACGGACAGTAGCATGCACTTGCATTTGTAGACATAGAGGATTAAGGCTAGGAACAATTTAGTCACCATTTACTGTATCTACTATTAAAGTAATGTGAGTAGTATTATATACATTTATGGCTTGTATGGTTTCTGTATCTCACTAAATTTTTCCATTCTTCAGACTGGGATAACTTTGCTAATAGGCCAACCTCATTTGTGAAAGGAAAAGTAAAAGTTTCAAGACTAGGGACAGTAGCATGCACTTGCATTTGTAGACATAGAGGATTAAGGCTAGGAACAATTCAGCCACCATTTATTGTATCTACTATTAAAGTAATGTGAGTAGTATTCTATACATTTATGGCTTGTATGGTTTCTGTATCTCACTAAATTTTTCCATTCTTCAGACTGGGATAACTTTTCTATTAATCAACCTCAACAGTGACACGAGTATTAATGTTCTTATTTCTGCTTATCCAAATTTTACCCAAAGCAAGAAGGGTCATACTACAAAAGCGTCTTTTATACATGCACTTAAGAGATTTTTCCCTAGGCTGGAAGCAAAACATCAGATGTCAAAGGCTATATATAAGATGGGGTACCACTTAATAGCAAAATATGGTGACCTCCATGGTCAAACAATGCTTCTAAATAGTCCAATTTTGAAGTTAACTGAAGATGGGGATTTTCCTTCATCAGATGTTGTCATGGTTGATGCCACACTCCCTATTTCCGTAGCTCCTTTATCTATTCTTTTTATTTCTTTACTTGGTATCAGTATTCCTGCTTGTTCACTCAGTATTCCTGCTTGTTCATAGTAGCAATGAATTAGCTATTTATTTTAAATTTATATGATAGTCCATTGTAAATTAGTCCTTGTGTAATATGCTAGTTTTGGAATACGAGACATTCTCTTTTACCTATCTGGAGTTGTGCCATTGTTGTTGACATTGTTGTATGATTATTAATCTACTGTCTAGGATTTTTTGGGTTCCATGTATTCCCCACTATTAAATGGATTGACAAAGATCCAAGAATGTTAAAGGTTTCACATTCATGGAAAATATTAATTTTCTCAGAGTAAATTAGTTTGTTCTAGAGTATGTAAACATCATCAAGCTAATAACTAACTGGAACTCCCCATTAAAGTGTATATTACAAACAGATACAAGAGCATGTGTTACTGGTACATGAGACAGTATTGCTTGTCTCAAGGTGTATAAATTTTTTCACTCGCAATAAAAGAAACATAGGCATTGAACAACTTTTCCCTTTTTCTTACGTAACAATGTATGTGTAATGTGTTGATTCTAGTATTGAGATATGTTCTCCTTTTTCCTGTCTGTATTTATGCCATTGTTTTTGAGATTTTTCTATGATTATTCATGTAACCTAATGTATTTCCTTTTATTAAATGGTTTTCACAAAGATCCAAGAATATTCATGGTTTCATATTTGTGCTTAGTTTGTTTTGCAGTATGCAAACACCAATAATCTAATAACCAACTGGATTTTAATCAATGCAACATTGATAGATTGACATGTAAAGAACCAAATGTAGAATCATCATACATGTAATTACTAGTATATTTGTTTATGAACTTTTAAGTATGAAAAGCAGAATCAAAAGAACTAGTTGAATTAATTAGTAGACAAGCAAAGAAGTCAGTGTATCCATACTAAATAACACCAAAATGATCAAAGTCTAGATCAAGTGCAAGTTGTAAATTTTATTTTGATTAATTTATCCTATTGTAATTACATCAATTTCCAAAATTATTCTATTCAAATATACCTACAAAGACCTATATTGAAACTACTTTCACATTCAACATTATAGTCAAAGCAAGCAACCAAGTTAAAAAATTATACATTTTCGTGAAACAAATTGTCTTGGTTGAAATCGCCCAGCTTCAAGTGGTTAAGATTTGTGAATGGTTGAAAGACCACTCTTGATAACATAATACACATAAATGCAAGCTTGTCTCCAAAATCAATTTGAGTCCTTATTACCAAACGACCGCACAAGAAGATGACCGCATAAGAAGAAAATGGCTTCTGTTTTGTACTAATTGAATGCACTTATTTAGATGGTCAAAGAGTTCAATCTGCACCTTTTATCTAAATATTCAACACACAAATAAAAACAAAACTGTTCTTGCACACATTGGTAGGAACTTCGCTGCTCTGTAGCTCTTGTTTATATAGACATGATATTATAAAATTATTAAGAACTTTCAGTTTATTTTTACAGAATTGAACATATAACTAAAAGAAAACTATTTTATACATCTACGAAATCAATTACCTTAAAGATTTTGGTAAATTTAAGATTACAACTCTTTAACTGTATTACAATTCTTAACTGTATGTGAATACTCTTGGTGATAATTGCATCATTATAGGCACTTCTTTTGTAAATAAATTTTGCAAACTAGTTGAAAATATTTTGAACATTTGATATTGTATAGTTACTTTACTAAGCACTTAATTAAAACATCTCATTAATTTAGAATATACTTTCATCTAATAAATGATGGGCTCGTCAATATATTATAAACTTCTGCAAACATATAACTGAATACAATTACAATTGTTTAACTGTATATACTTGATGATGATTGTGTCATTCTCGCCACTTCTTTTGTGGCTTTGTATTTTGCATGCCTATTTTAGTAACCGTGCTCCTCATTCTCGCCATTTTAAAAAAATATTTAGATTGTTAAAGTTATTTAGATTATTTTTTTATCATTCAACTTTCATGAAGCAAGTTCTGCAAGAAATACGAGTGAGTTGATTCTGCCGTGTTTTTGAACTACTATCTTTAAACTTTGCTACTGCATTTAATTTCTCTACTATTGGAATTTTTGAGTGTCATCTACTAACTCAATAAAGAATACTAGTATTAAATTGAATAATACCAGGTTGGAAAGGTGTGCAAGAAATTAGAGAGAAACTTAGAATGGGAGACATAATTCCAGGCCTTCCTAATGATATAGGGCAAGAGTGCTTGTTAAGGGTCCCTTTCATATATCATGGCATGTTTCAAAAGTTTGCCAAAGCTAGAAGGCTATGATTAGCAGTCCTCTCTTCTATCAAGATAGAAAACAATTGAAATTAAATGAGCAGGTGATATTTGTAGTTAGACAAGTGTGCAAAGATGGGTTTGATTATAGCTATGAAATGTGTGTTTATGACCTTGAGAAGGATGCATGGAGGATATTGTGTGGCATTCCTATAGATAAATGATTTCCAACTGTGCTTATTGTTAATCAGAAACTGATTTCTATACAAAAAAGGAAAATTATGACTTATGATTTTTGTTCTAACAATTGGTCCAAGGTATTCTAGTTACAAGTTTTTGGTTGTCTTGAAATTTTTGTAAACGGGTTGGTAAGTTAGAATAGAGTTTCTTTTATATTTTTTTGAGTTTTTACTGATTTATATATTCTTTGGTTTAGGTAGCCAATCTTCCCAACTCTAAATATGACAATGTCATTTTAGCATCTCCAGAAGGATATATATACTTTGCTTGTGGGGATTTCAACAGGACAACAACACTCTATAATATAGAGAAAAACAAGTGGGAATCTCTTCCCAATATGAACAGATCATGGATATTTTATTCTAAGGGTATTTTTCTTGATGGATAGTTTTATGTGATAGGTCAACCAAAGAAGATTGAAGTTCTCAATACAAAGACTCAAATATGGAGTAGTTTGAAGTTAAAGCAAACATGGTGTGAAGGTTATCTGATAATTGCTTTTGGGAATTTATATTCATTTAAAAGAGAGGGAGTGATGAAATATGATTCAAATAAAAAAGTGTGGAGGGTAGTGGAATATTTACCAAAGCTCCCTTTTCGTGTTTATTGGGCTATTGTTTAGAATGATCATATTTTTTTGAGTGGTATTATGTGCTATAGAAACAAGCATAAAATTGTTTACTATATGTATCAACCTCCCACACAAAGAAAAGTGAATTCAAGAGGGTGGATTTCTATCAAAGGTCCACCAAAATATGTATTTTCTACTCATTCTGTAACTACTGTATTTATATACTTCTATTTGAAAAAACTTAGATGAAACCTTATTTTATTAATAGATTTTCTTTATCATTCATTTTAGTTATTTTTCTAATATTAAAATAATTAAAAAATTAAATCGTATTATTTTAATATTTTGCTTTACTAAATTTAATATTATTTTTTAAAATTAAATCTTAATTAGTTTATATATTTATGTTTAGAAATTTAAAAATCCTATAAATTTTTTTTTTTTAACAATGATTTCAAAAAATTATTGTACATTATATAATAATGATATAAAAGCACAACTTATGAAATAAATTGATTCCAAGTAAAGGAGAAAGACAAAATTGATATGTTTTTTTATTATACTAAAAAATTATTTACTATAATTAGAACAATGTGCTACAAGTGTAACATTTTATCTTTAGTTTTAAACTCATCTTTGGAGTGATTATTTTAAAATTTAACTGATTTATATATTCTTTCGTTTAGGTAGTTGATATGTCCAACTTTGGATGAGTTTAAAATTTTCCATAATGATATGGAAATCCATTCAACTGGATTCATATATAAATGCTTAAATAAGAATTGGTAATTAAGAATTCTCTAGAACTAAAGTTATAACAACAAATACAATCCTTAACTTTATCATATAATTTTTTGGAAGGAACTTCACTACGAGCTCTTGTTTATTTTGTAAATTTTTGGGCTCCCTTTTTGCATTTTTTTCTCCACTTCTTAGTTAAGTTTGATTATTTATTTGCTTTATGATTGGTTATTCAAATTTAAAGAACAACACAATTCAACTTAAAAATATAAAAATAAGCATGTAAAATATTTTATGACTTTTTGAAGTTAGGATTTAATATGATTTTAGAAAATGAAATCATTTGGATGCAAAGAAATAAAAAAGGTTGCTTTTTTATATATTTCTTAATTTATTCTCAAATTATAAGTAGTTATTGTTGAATTATTTTGAAAATAATATTTAATTTTATTTAATTATATTAAATATAGTAGAATGATCAACCGTTACAAAAGCTCATTGTAGCAGCATGAACCAATTTATTAGACCTTTACAGGTATACAACTTCACCTTTTTACATTGTATGCGTTGCAAATAATCCCGACATACACCAAATCAAACATATACATTAGACATGATGTAGTTTTATTTAATTTATTTATATTGAATAATTAATATAATTTAACTGATTATTTTGAAAAATAGATGATAAACATTTTATAAATTTTTAAAATTAAAAGTTAGTTTAATTTTAAAATTAATTCTAAGCTTTAAAAATATTTTGGTGATTAGTTTTTTTTATATGATTAATAATTCTTACCCTAATAATACTTCATTTCACATAGAAATAGAACTCTAGATTTAAATACTTATTTTTGTATATATATACACACACACACATTGTGGTGACTTTATTATTAATTTAGTCTATTATTTGTTATTCAAATTTAAAGAACAATATACCTAATTGAACTCAAAAATACAAAAGTAGGTATGCAAATATTTTTTCATTTTTTTGAAGTTAGAATTTAATATAATTTTATAAAATAAAATAATTTGGATGCAAAGAAAAAAAGAAAAGAAAATTTAGTCATATATATATTCTTAATTTATTCTAAAATTATAATTAATAATTGTTGAATTATTTTAAAAATAAAATTAAGATTTAATTTATTTTATTTTTAGTAGATTATTACTATAATTTAAATGATCATTTTCAAAACTAGATAATAAATACTTTATAAATTTTAGAAATTAAAATTTAGTTTAATTTTATAATTAATTCTAAACTTTACAAATATTGTTGTGATTTGATTAATTATTTTTTATGATTAATAATTCTAACTCTAATAATACTTCATTTCACATACAAATAGAATTCTAGGTTAAAATACTCATTTTTGTTTGTAATATTTTTCATTAATGCCGAATTTATAAACTAATGTTAAATACATTAATAATTCTACCCCTAATAGTACTTAATTTCACATATGAATACAAATATATACTAACTTTTCTTTGTTTAATATATTTATCATTAATGTCAAATTTATAAACTAATATCAAGAAATAAATAACCTTAACCCCAAGATTTATACTAGAACTCTAATTGAACCCTAAACCTAACCCTAACAATAGGATTTAATTACAGTTAGGGTTAGAGTGAGAATTTAATTATGGTTAGTTTTAGGGTTAGAATTAGGGTTTAATTAGGGTTAGGGTTAGGATTCAATTATGATTATAGTTAGGGTCAAATTTATAAGCTAATATTAAGATATTCACAACTCTAACCCTAACCTAACCTTAATCTCCATCTTAGAATGCTAATTAAACCCTAATTGAACTGTAACAATAAGGTTCAATAAGAGTTAGGGTTAGGGTTCAAGTAGGTTTATGGTTGGAATTAGGGTTTAGTTACCCAGTTAGGGATAGCATTCAATTAGTGTTATGATTAGGGTCAAGTCCAAGTTACAATTAGGGTATAGTTAGACTTATTTTGGTTAATTTTACAATTGGGGTTTAACTAGAATGCTAATTGAACCCTAATTTATCCCCCACAACAAGGTTCAATTAGAGTGAGGGTTTGGGTTCAATTAGGATTCAATTAGGGTTATGATTTCTATTTAATTAGGGTTAGGGTTAATGTTAAGTTAGGATTAAAATTATTAATCTAGAATAAAACTTGGAGCTAAGGTTAGGGCTATGGCAAGTGGTAGGGTTAGGCTTAAATTAGGGTTCAATAAAGGGTAGGGAATAATAAGGGTATAATAATATTGGTTACTTTTTAAGTCATGACCATGCTAGATGCCAATTTGGTTTAAAAGACCCCTTGTTGAAGCCCACAAGGCATTTATTTCTATATAACTTATATATTGTTTAGATATTTTATCTTTGTGTTTAACCTCATGAGAATGCTTCAGAGTAAAGTTCAGAGTAAAGTACACCTTGCAAATCTACCTACACCTAGAGAACCATTCAATCTCTCAAAATTTGACTTTTATTCTAGAATGATTATGAAATTGGATATGTCCAAAGCCTTTGATAAGTTGACTTAGCAACTTATATATTGCATATACCTCTTGTCAACTTCAACAACAAGAGTACAAATTTCATA